>PVIY010029101.1:0-32450 GCA_004026745.1 Myrmecophaga tridactyla
TTCTCTATTATCGTTTTATTTCTTTTTCTGATGTCTTTTTATTTCTTTCTCTAAATCGATGCAAATGTTCTAAAAAATGATGAATATGCAACTATATGATAATATTAAGAATTACTGATTGTATATGTAGAATGGAATGATATATTAATGTTCTTTTGTTAAGTTTTTTAATTAATAAAAAAGTTTAAAAAAAAAAAGGGAATCTGTTAAGTTGCAAGTTTACAGTTCTAAGATGGTGAAAATTTCCAAATTAAGGCACCCAGAGAAAGATCTTAACTCCAAAGAAAGGGCCAATGAAGTTTGGGGTTTCTCAGCTGGGAGGGCACATGGTGATGTCCGCTAGTTTTCTCTCCTCATTTCAAAAGGCTTCCCCGAGGGTGTTTTCCTTCTGCACCTCTAAAGGCCTCTGGCTGTGTGGGCTCTGTAGACACTGTTGGCTCTAAAGCTTTTTCCAAAATGGTTCCCTCTTAAAGGGCTCCAGTAAGGAAACCCACCTTGAATGGGTGGAGACAGCACATCTACATGGAAACAATCAAAAAGAACCCATCTAGAGTGTGAAAACCTTGTGTCTGATGCTCCTTTTATCTACATCATCAATAGATGAGTAAAACATATGGAATAAGGATGAATAATAGGGGGAACAAATGTTAAAATAAATTTAGAGTGAAATGCTGGTGATCGGTGAGGGGGAGGGGTGGGGGTATGGTATGTATGAACTTTGCTCTGTTTTCTTTTCTTTTTCTGAATAGATGCAAATGTTCTAAGAAATTATCATGATGATGAATATGCAACCATGTGATGATATTGTGAATTACTGATTATATATGTAGAACGCAGTGATCAAAAGTTAGGAATGTTTGCGTTTGTTTGGTGTTTTTTTGATATTTAAAAAAAAATTTTAATTAATAATAAAAAAAGAACCCACTCAGAAATACTGAATGAGGATTAAAGAACTTGGCTTTTCTGGGGTACACAACAGATTCAAACCGGCATACACACAATCTAACTCAACCTGTCCAAATAGTTCATTTAAACAATCCAAACACATGCAGCCCAGAATGGAAACAAGAGTTTGTGATTCAGTATAGCTTAATGTAATACCCAGATACATCCCAGAGTAAGCTGGGCAGATAAATAAAAAGTATTGACAAGATCCCTTGAGGGACTAGAAAAAAAATATGGAAATACTTAACTTTCCCAGCTAGGAAAACCCTGCTACTCTCTTAAACACTAGGGACTCCCAAGATAATAGGTCAAGCTCTTGAACTTGAGGCTTGTTCTTCGAGACATATTTCTGTACTGGAGAAGCTAAGCATACCTATAATTATGCCTAAAAGTTACCTCCAGAGAACCTCTTTTGTTGCTCAGATATGGCCTCTCTCTCTCTCTCTCTCTCTCTCTCTCTCTCAGCCCAACTCTGCAAGTAAAATCATTACTCTCCCCAATACATGGGACATGACTCCCAGGGAAGACCCTGGCCCTGGCACTGTGGGATCAACACTGCCTTCCTGACCAAAAGATGGAAAAGAAATTAAACAAATTAAGGTATCAGTGGCTATGACAGTTCAAACAGCGTCTACAGGCTACTCTGGAGGCTACTCTTATGCAACCTTCAGCTAGATACTGTTAATTAGCACGGTTTGCCAAAACCCAACCAAAACCATTCCTGTTAACCCTAAAGAACAGCTAGAGTGCTGAGATTCTACAAAAGCTGATTACACTAAGATTACTTTCCAGAAACCTACAACCTCCAGGGGGTTCCTAGGCCAGATAAGCCTGAAACCGAGAAGGGCCCACCTCTCCAAGAAAAACAACTAGGTTCATGCCCCATCCAATATTATGACACCCCTTTCCAAGAAGAAAAAGTTAGAATAGGCATAGCCCAAATGCCCCTAAAGATTGGGAGAAGGATCAAAGTAGAAGGAGGAGTTACAAAAGAGAAGACAGGACTTAACAAATGAGTAGGACTGCTGAATCATTATATTGGAATTTCTTTTGGTCTCAGTGTCTTGGAGAAGCTAGAAGAAAAAATGAAAAATGGGGGAACTGTAACCCATACCAAACTCTGAAATCTGTTCTATAACAACTTGTTAAAATGTACTTCGAAATTTATTGTTTTTGTATATATGTTATATTTCACAATAAAAAATGTTTAAAAAATAATCAGCTCAAGGTAGATCAAAGACCTAAATATAAGAACCAAAACAAGAAAACTCCTAGAAGAAAAATATAGGGAAACATCTTCAGGACCTTGTTATGCAATGGTTTCTTAGACTTCACACCCAAAGCATAATAACAAAACTGATAAATGGGGACCTAATAAAAATTAAAAATATTTATGCATTAAAGGATTTCATCATGAAAGTAAGACAACTCATAATTAACCTTAAAGACATCACACTGAGTGAAATAAACCACACACAAAAAGTCAATATTATATGTTATGGCTGATATGAAATAATTAGTTCAATTCACAGTTTCAAAAACTAGAATATACATTACCGAGGTGAAGAATGGGAGCTAATGTTTAATTGCTATAGAATTTCTGTTTGGAGTAGTGGACAAGTTTTGGATTAGGATGGTGGTGATGGTAGCAAAGCACTGTGAATGTTATTAACAGCCCTGAATTATATATGTGAATGTGGTTAAAAGGGGAATTTTTAAGTCGAATATATGTTAGTAGAATAAAAACTAAAAAGAAAAAACCTACAATGTACAAAAGAATGATCTCCTAGTACAGTTAATAGTACAATTATAAAAATGTTCTTTCACAAATTATAACAAATGTACCTCGCTAATGCAAGGTGTTAATAGAGTGATATATAGGAACTCTGAGCATATATATTTTATGCATGATATTTCCTTAAACCTACAACTTCTCTAACAACAACAAGAAAAAAACTATTAATAATAAAAGAAAGTTCTCTGGGACACCATCGTGAGAAACTTGATTATTCTCACTAGCACAAGATACAAATATGTTCCTAAGACATTTTGAGGAAAATTATTTTCATCAAAAAGATTATATAGCACCTGAGACTCAGAATTAGAGCTCTGAAGCTATGAAAGTCAGCTGTTCCCATACAGGAACTGTTTAAAAAGTTGAAAAAGTGATCAGACTTTGAATAGAGATATGAATGAAACTAATCTGGATAGGACTAAGGTAAATCAGAATACAGGGTAAAGGATACCATCCATATTTTAAAAACTTCATCTTCTGTGTAAGACTGAAGGACGTTTATTAGGTGCAAAACTTGTATTTTGGGTTGTGCTTTTCCTAATTTAACTTGTATGGTCAGTTTAGGTGAACGCCATAACTACATGAAATCTTGAAGAGGGTATGATATCTTGTTGGTTTGTCCAGGTTAGTGTGATAATCTGATATACCCCAGAGTGATTTGGACAGTGAATAAAGAAGTATTTGCAAGGCCCCTTTGGGGCAACGGGGAGAAAGGAGCAAATATTCAACTTCCCCATTTGGAGAATTTCTATATTCTCACAAGTGGGGACAACAAAATCAACAGGCTGAGCCCTCGATCTTGGGGTTTGCCCCTATGAAACTTATTCCTGCAAAGGACAGGCTAAGCCTACTTATAATTATGCCTAAGAGTCACCTCCAGAGAATCTCTTTTGTTGCTCAGATGTGGCCTGTCTCTCTAAGCTAATGTGGCAAATGAACTCACTGCCCTCCCCACTATGTGGGACGTGACTCCCAGGGATGTAAAACTACCTGGCAATGTGGGACAGAAATCCCAGATGAGCCGAAATCCCAGATGAGCCAGAACTCAACATCCCCGGGAAAAAGAGAAATGAGAAAAAATAAGGTTTCAGTGGCTGAGAGATTTCAGAGTCAAGCTGTTATCCTGGAAGTTATTCTTATGCATTATACAGGTATCCCTTTTTAGTTTATGGTAAATTGGAGTGGCTGGAGGGAAGTACCTGAAATTGTTGAGTTGTGTTCCAGTAGCCTTGATTCTTGAAGACAATTGTATAAAGATATAACTTTTACAATGTGACTGTGGGATTGTGAAAACCTTGTGTCTGCTGCTTTTATAAATGGTATGGACAGATGAGTAAAAAAATATGGATAAAGAATAAATAAATAATAGGCATGACAAAGGGAAAAATAAATTAGGAAGATGGAAATACTAGTGGTCAATGAGAGGGAGGGGTAAGGGGTATGGGGTGTATGAGTTTTTTAATATTTCTTTTTCTAGAGTGCTGTAAGTGTTCTAAAAAATGATCATGGTGACGAATACACAACTATGTGATGATATTATGAGCCACTGATTGTACACCATGTATGGAATGTACGTGTGTGAAGATTTATCAATAAAAATATTTTTCAAAAAAACAGTATAGCAATAATAAGAGCAACACCTAAGTCTTTACAGATGCAACCACACTATAAGGACAATAAATTGCTGGGGCATCTGAAAATGCTCATACTTAGCTTTAATAGCAACAGAGTAGATGTTTTTCTTCCTTTCCCTTCCCTAGAGCAGCTGGTAAGACAGGAACTTCATTTTGTAAGGCAAAGCCACATGAGAGAAAGAATAATCAATAAACAAAAGACTAGACTCTAAAGCAATTTAAGAGAGAGGATATAAAAGATCACACAAGTGAATACACATGGTAACACTTTTATTAAGAAATAAATGTGAATTTAAACAAGGTTATGTGGCAATATTATATATATTTTATCACAAAATTTTTTGATGTTAAGAAAACAAGGTAACAGAGTTATTATCAATTTGGAATTCAATTAAAAGATGAGCTCTAACATAGATGTGATTCCCTTAAAGACATGATGATGGTACCTCAAACTGTTAAAAAGCCCATCTGGAAAGTAAAATGATCCACGTATCAAAAGCCACAAAATTATGAATATTTCATTACCTGATTCCAAGGAATTTATCCCATAGAAACAGCTGAAATGAAGACAAACCCCAAATGCCCAAAAATTTTCACTACAATGTTAGATTTATAAATAGCAAAAAACAAAAAATTAAATATCTAGCAATACAGAAAAGTTAAGTAAATTATGATACATTTGCTGAAAGCACCACGACCCAGCCATCAACTAAGGTAAGTACGCAGCATGTGCTAGATATAGTAAGTATAGTATATTAGAAAACTGCTAAGATAGCTATAAAACAATAATATTAACGCATAGATTATAATCGTTTAACATATATGTACATATGAACTGACTTGTATGGAATAAAAAGAAATTAAATCAGTAGTATTAGGATAGCAGGTATAGAAAACACAGTTTTAAAATCTTAGTTAATGTTAAAATATGTTCACAATAAAGTACAATTTAAAAATACACTTAACATAATATAAACTGACAAATGTGAAGAACATTCCCTTTACAATGGTAAATGCAATTACTCTGAAGATAAAGAAGATTCACAGAAAAATAAAGCACTGATAACTTGTGTCAGACAACTTCTACACGCTCTGCAAATAAATCTATGCCAAAGTTATATCTGAATGAAGCCGTGACCTTCCAAAATTCAAGGTCACAGATCATTTTTATTTGAAAAGGAAGGGTAATTGGGTTTGAATTCCAACTTTACCCCCTACTGGCTGTGTGACCTTGGGGCCAGTTACTGATCTCTATGAGTCTGTTTCCTCCTTCATAAAAAGGAGTCTGTTTCCTCCTTCATAAAAAGGAAGGAACACCATTGCATAGGATTGTTGTGAGGATTAAGAAATACTAAACATGAAGAGTAATCACTCTGTGTGAATGCCCAACTATTGGTAGCTATCACTACAAAAGTCGAACTAAAAATAATTTGGTTAGAAAAAAAAATTAGGTAACAGGTTAATTTTTAAGAGTCCTGTATAGTCACTGTAACTATAATGTTATATTATTGGCATAAGAATGATTCGTTCGCGAAGAGGAATTATTTTAGAATAAAATTTGGAAGACTTTTCCAAGAGGAAATACAAAGAACTATCTAGGGCACTTTATGAGAATTTACTTTGTGACAAAGACTAAAATTTACTCCTTGGTTAAAAAAAATTACTTGATGTTCCACAGTTAAAAAAAAAAAAAAAAGGAACCAAGAGTATAAGATGTTCCTTGTCACAGAAAGAACATTAAACTTTGCAATAACACCTTCTGAGTTTTTATTAAAAAAGAAAAGAAAAGAAAAGAAAACCACTCAAATCCCCTAGATTTACCTAAAAGGAAAAAAGGGGTGGAAAAAAAAACATTTGTCCTTAAAGGAAAAGGAACAATCTGTCAAATGAGTGGCATAAATCCTCTGCAGTTCTTAGAACCAGTTTTTATTCAGAGGAAACTCACCACAGAAACACCAGGTAATTATGCTATAGTTGTGAGATTAGAGAAAAGGCCGTATAGTTTCTGCATTTAATAATTCCTATGTAGAAAGAGAAATATAACTATTACTTCATTTCTAGATTGTTGTACTCTTCACGAAGGAAGGACCCAGACTGCTTTCTGGTATAACCTGGAGCCTTGTCTCTTCAACTACCTAGAAAATGTATTCTTCTGCTGAACCAAAAATGCATCTCAACATTTTGAAACAGAAAGGGGGTTGATTAAGAAATAGCAAGATCAAACAAAGTTTATTTCAATCTCTTCAACTCCCACACAAGCATTCAGCCCAAGCATGGCTTACAACAGTGGAGAGCTTTGGAAATGAGACGCAGCTTCTTCCAGTCTTTGGGGATACTCTGCCTGGGGCTCCTCTCAGGTCTGGTAAGGCTGCTCCCCGGTCACTTGCTGGCGAGGACTGCACACCAGCTCCAACACCACCAGACTGCTCTACCCGAATTCACACCCTCCCGCCCTCTCCACCGTGGGCGAGGCTGCCAGCCGGCCTTCAGCATTACGTGTGCTGCTCCGTTATCCCATTTGAACCGGACTTTTCCATCTCTCCAATATCAGAATGGGAGACTGCCAGGCACACTCATCTTTGAGCCCCTTCCCTCAAAGAAATACTCTTCAGCCTCCCTGATCTGCGGCCAACTTTATTACAGCTATCATAGGATCACTGTTTACAAAGGCCTCTTATCATCTCTGAACTGCTTCTCCCTCCCAGACTTTACTCTTAGGACCGTCAAACCGCTTTCTGAAATCTTCATCAGTTACCACGAGTTGCATGTGACAATGTTACACATTCCAGTCAATGACTGGAAACTACTTCTACACTAAGTGTACCACTTCTCATCGTGGCATATTTTTAATAGCGGCCAATCAGTTTCTATCGGCCAAATTTGAATTGTTTAAAGAAAATGATAAAACCATATTCAATGGTGTGAATGCATAACTGTGATTATACTGGGAACCACTGAATGTTTAGTTAGGATGGCTTGTACGGTGTGTGAACAAAACTGTTTGCAAATAAACAAAAAGGTGTAAGTGCTGGAGAAAATGTGGAGAGAGAGGTACCTAGTCACTGCTGGTAGGAAAGTAGAAGGGAACAGCCCCTCTGGAGGGCAATGAGGTGGTTCCACAGGAGGTTAGGTATAGGGTTGCCATATGATCCCGCCTATGGGATGAATTATTACGCATATACTTGGAAGAACTAAAAGCAGGGATATAAATGGACATTTGCACACTAGTGTTTATGGTGGCAGTATTCACAATTTGCAATGGATGGAGGTGACCTAAAGATACATTGACTGATGGACAGAAGGGCTAACTGCAGTGTACACATACAATGGAATATTCAACGGCTGCAAGAAAGACTGAAGTTGTGAGGCATGCAACTAGGTGAATGAACCTTGAGGACAGTTATGCTGAGTGAAATATGCCAGAAACAAATAGATATTATAATGCCTCACTAATATGGACTAACTAATGTACAAACTCTGAGAACTGAATTCGAGAGCACAGATTATCAGAGGAAGGCTTATTATTGTAAAGGTTCCTAGACTGTAAGCTCTTACAGCAGTCACTTCTATCCCTGAGTTGTCATTGTTGTTATTTCTAAATTCTGAGATGCTGAGCTCTTTCTGTATAAACTGGTCATTCCCTGGAATTTCAGGTATCTGTGTGACACCTGAGACTCAGAGCTAGGGATCTGCAGCTATGAAAGTCAGTATTATCCTGTAGAGCAACTGTTTAAAAATGTGAGAAAGATATCGGACTTCAATTAGAGATATGAAGGAAGCTGATCTAACAGGACATAATGTAAATCAGACTAAATAAATACTAAAATTAACTATATTTTAAAACTTCAACTTCTGTGTGAAACCAAAGGAAGAGATATTTATTTGGTGCAAAATTTGTATCTTCTTTGGTACACTATCTCATTTAACTTGTACAATCAGTTTATTCAAACACCATATTTACATGGAAACTTGAATAGGGAGTGAGATCTTGTTGGTTTGTACAGACAGTGTGATGCCCTGCCGTATCCCAGAGTAATCAGGGCAGAAGATAAAAAAAAAAAAAAGTATTTGCAAGGCAGTGCAACGGTAATTCAGTGGTAGAATTCTCGCCCGTCATGCAGGAGACCCGGGTTGGATTCCGGTCCATGCACTTCCCCAAAAACAAACAAGCAAACAAAATCAACAAACACACAAAAATTCAACAAATGATGTGCAATAACAGGACACTCACATGGAAAAATAATGAAATGTGGCCCCACCATACAGCATACAAAAAAGTAAAAAAAAAAAAAAAAGTATCTGCAAAGTCCTCTTGAGGGCCTGGGGAAAAATGTGGAAATATTCAACTTCCCCACCTGGGGAAAACTAAGCATTGGGGACTACCAATTTAATAGACCAAGACTTTGCTCTTGGGGATTGCCCTTATGAAACATATTCCTGCAAAGGAAAAGCTAAGCCTACTTATAATTATGCCTAAGAGTCACCCCCAGAAAAACCTCTTCTGTTGCTCAGATGTTATCTCTCTTTATGAGCCAACTCCGCAGGTAAATACACTGCCCTCCCCGCTACATGGAACATGACTCCCACGGGTACAAATCTCCCTGGCAACACGGGACATGACTTCCAGGGATGAGCTAGGACCTGGCCTTCTGGGATTGGGAAAGAATTTTTGGCCAAATGAGAGAGAAATGAAACAAAATAAAGTTTCAATGGCTGAGAGATTTCAAATAAAGTTGAGAGGTCATTCTAGAGATTATTCTTAGGCATTATATATATATATATATATATCCCTTTTCAGTTTCTGATGCACTGGGATAGCTTGAGGGAAATGCCTGAAACCATTAAACTGTAATCCAGTAGACGTGATTCTTGAAGATGGCTATATAACTATATAGCTTTTATAGTGTGACTGTGATTGTGAAAGCCTTGTAGCCAACACTCCCTTTATCCAGTATATGGCCAGATGCGTAAGAAAATACAGACAAAAGTAAATAAATAATAGAGGGAGATAGGGGGCATGGGATGTTTTGGGTGTCCTTTTCTACTTTTATTTTTATTCTTATTTTTATTGTTTCTGGAGTAATGAAAATGTTCAAAAATTGATTGTGATAATGAATGCACAACTATAGATGACACTGTGAACCACTGACTGTACACTCTGGATGATTATATGGTATGTGAATATATCTCAATAAAATTGCATTTAAAAAAATTAGAGAAAACAAGCATATCCACTGGATTCTTTTTGTCAATATACACTGTTCCTCTGGTCATTACAACAAGTTAGTAAAGTCTAGACATCAACAACACATGAAGTCTCAATATCAATTTGAACAGTAATCTGTTAAAAAAAATTAAGCACACATGGAATATCCAGGCCATTTATTCAATATCATCTAGAGTACTCAATTTCTGAGATAATCAATAGTCTGGAAAAATTTTTACAGCAAATATGAAATGACTACTTTAATTGAGGCAAAAATATATGGGCTACTGAAAAGCAGTATTCTATCAGAAATTAGCATGCTGGTCCTAGACATCTGGTTACATTATGATTTCATATATGTAAATGGGTAACATTCACCTCTCCAACGAGACTTACAGTAGTGATATCCTACCAAAGTCAATCACTCTAAATTTCCTGGTTCTATGTGTTCCTCTCAATCCCAACTTCTTGTTGACTTTAATATCTTTCACTCAGTCATCCATTCAGTATTTACTGATCACCTACTATGCAATCTAGGCACTCTGAATACAGTGATGTAAAAAAAAGCTTACATTCTTCTCAGCAGGGAGAAGGAACTGATAATATACAAATGACTATATAAAGTGATGTGGCAGAGAATATGAAGGTGACAAGGGGAAGAGGGCTATTCATGGTTAGGAAAGACATCTCTGGTGAAAGGGGCATTTGACCTGAGTGTGCTTGTTTGAAGCTATTATGTACCCCAGAAAAGCCATGTCCTTTAATCCTCATTCAATATTGTCGGGTAGATTTTTTATTGTTTCCACAGAGATGTGACCCACCCAATTGTGGGTGGTAACTTTCGATTAGATGATTTCCACAGAGATATACCTCCACCCATTCAAGGTGGGTTGCTTACTGGAATCCTTTAAAAGGGAACATTTTGGAAAAAGCTTTAGAGCCATAAGAGCCACCAGAACCAACAGAGCCAGACAGAGCCCCAAGGAAGTACTGAAGAGAAAGCTAGCAGATATTGCCATGTCCCTTTCCAGACGAGAGAGAAACCCAGAACGTCATCGGCCTTCCTGAACCAAGGTATATCACTATTCCAGCAGCTTGCAAATAGAACACTGAGGCTGAAGGGGCCAGACACCTGAACATCCTAGGGAACACTATTCCCTGCAAAGAACTGGAGAAAATGAGTTTGGTCTGTCCCATGACCGGAAAGAAGGTCGACGTATCAGGAACATAGACACACATGAAGGAGGGCAAAGAGGGGGTACCCCGGAGCTTGTTCACACAGAGACTTGTAGGTCAAGAATAGGATGTGCAGGCTTTTTTTTTTAATAAAAATTACATTAAAAAATATTCACTGGATTTTTTTTTTTTTTTTTTTACAATATGCACTATTCCTTAGTCATTTGAGGAGTAGTTCTCAAAGAGTAGTCCCCAAACCAACAGCATCAGTATCACCTGGGAATTTATCAGAAATACAAAGTCTCAGGCCCTATCCCAAAGCTCCTGAATCAAAAACCCTTGCAGTAACTAACCTTATTTTTCAGAAACCTAAAACCTTCAGATGGTTCCTAAGCCAGATATATCCTGAAACCCAGAGGTTTCAATCTCTCCAAAAACACCAACCAGTTTTATCCCCTTATCCCATATTGTCAACATCATTTCAACAGGAAAAAAGTTAGAATGGGTGTGCGGGTTTGAAAGGATGTATGTCCCCTAGAAAAGCCATGTTTTAATCTAAATCCCATTTCGTTAAAGGCAGAATAATCCCTATTCAATCCTGCATGCTTGAAACTGTAATCAGATCATCTCCCTGGAGATGTGATTTAATCAAGAGTGGTTGTTAGATTGGATTAGGTGATGACATGTCTCCACCCACTTGGGTGGGGCTTGATAAGTTTCTGGAGTCCTATAAAAGAGGAAACATTTTGGAGAAAGGAGATTCAGAGAGAGCAGAGAATGCTGCAGCACCACAAAGCAGAGAGTCCATCAGCCAGCGCTGTGGAGATGAAGAAGGAAAACGTCTCCCCGAGAGAGAGAATGGGAGATTCAGAGGGAACAGAGAAGAACGACATAGCCACGAGAAGTAGAGAGCCCACAAGCCAGTGACCTTTGGAGATGAAGATGGAAAATGCCTCCCAGGGAGCTTCATGAAACAGGAAGCCAGGAGAGAAAACTAGCAGATGACGCCGGGCTCACCACGTGCCCTTCCAGCCAAGAGAGGAGCCCTGACTGTGTTCACCATGTGCCTTCTCACTTTAGAGAGAAACCCTGAACTTCATCGGCCTTCTTGAACCAAGGTATTGTTCCCTGGAGGCCTTTGATTGGACGTTTCTATAGACTTGTTTTAACTGGGACATTTTTTCAGCCTTAGAACTGTAAACTAGCAATTTATTAAATTTCCCTTTTTAAAAGCCATTCTGTTTCTGGTATATTGCATTCTGGCAGCCAGCAAACTAGAACAATGGGCAAAGCCAAACATCCCTAAAGATTGGGAGACGGATCAAAGGAGGAGGAGTTGTAACAGAGAAGATACAAATGAGTATGAGAGCTGAATCATTATATTGAAATTTCTTTTTGGTCTCCAGTGTCTTACAGCAGCTAGAAGGAAAAAGCTGAAATCACAGAACTGTAATCCATATCAAACTCTGAAATCTATAACTACTTGTTAAAATGTACTTTGAAATTTATTGCTTTTTTGTACATATGTTATCTTTAACAATAAAAAATGTTTGAAAGAAAACCTTGCAGTGGGCCCCAGCAACCACAGTCAAGTTTGAGAACTGCACTAGAGTTATAAACAGGGAAGTAAGATCAAACTAGAATTCTGAGTAATTTGATGAAAATACTGTGCAGCTTTAGATGTTTCACTAACATAGCAGCATATATAAACTGTATAGTATATATTAACCATAATGTAACAAGTTAACCAAAAATTATCAAAACATCACCAATCCACAGATACTGGTACTTAATTTTTACATATTTTGAATTTCAGAGAATCTCCATTCAATTATAAGAAATAGTAAAACCTAAAGTTTACTTTAAATTATCTACCCCAGAGTTACAGCCTCAAATCACCAAACTGGAAATGTAAAAAAAAAACCTGCACTTTTCCTCCCTTCTCTCCCTACAGTAGCTTATCTGCTCCCCACATTGTGTTCCTTAGTGTTGAAGTCATTCTTATCCTTCTACAATAATTTAAAGACTATAAAACATCCTTCAATTCTCACTCCCACCCACCCCCACCCCAGCCAGATGAAAACTTTCTCTGTGCCTCTCTGACAACTACTCACACTGTATTTATTTATATCCCTTTCTAACTGTCTTATCTATAAATTACTTTGGACAGAGGTTTTAGAACTTCTTCACGGTTTTTCTTCTCCATCACATCCAACCCTCCAAAAACGTTAGCTCAGTACCTTCCACACAGCACAACTGCAATGCATATTTGTTCAACTGAACTAATACTGTGATTCAGAGATTCAAAGTTCCACAGAAGATGGGAAAGTTAACAGAAGACTAGAACATGACAAAATAGGTTCACTTTATGAGGTATCAAAATATGTTTATACATAAACATGTGGTTTAACTTTAAAGTGAGCTTTCTCAGAGCCAAACAACATCTCAGATGAAAACAAAGCGTTCTGCTCATTTTGGGTTAACCTTTCTCTTCTTTACAATTATGCTTGAAGCTTATTTTAAATAGGTTTCAAATTCTGAAAACACACTCCAAAGCAATTCACCCGAGACTACACTGCTTTCAATATCTATCATAAACAAATGTCAAATAAAGTAAAAGAACTAAAGAAATACATTTAGTTAATTCCTTTCTCCTCCTTTTGAGCCACTCTATAAGTCTAACACTGGTATGTCTTCTTCTAAAATAAGGCTGTTGCTTTGTGTGCATGTGTTTTACAAAGATACTGTTATATATTTCACTCTTTTTTACTTTTATTCACTATGTACTACATATTTATGTTCCATCAACAATGATATGAGTACAACTAATCCACTGATTCCAGTTCTTTCTTTTTTGACCTTGCACTTTGCTATGGAAGTGTTCCTCATTTTCAGGAGTGCCACTCCCCTGCAAAGTTTTTAAGAAAGCTTATAAGCCAATAATGAACTTAGATTTAAGTGGGCAAAATCTATCCTCACAAAACAAAACCAAAACTACAAATATTCATTTATGCGCCAAAAAAAATATTTACTAATCCCTACAATGCCAAACTCTGTGCTAAATGCTAAGACCACAAAGATGTAAAGGTATGGGCCACACCCTCAAAGAGCTTACAAAACCATGCAGAGGCACTGCAAACAATTTCAATGCAATGTGGGAACTTCCTTATGATACAGAGGAGATACAGTGAGAATAGTTAAAAAAAAAAAAAAAAAAAAAACACATCTAATCCACCTCGAGGAATGAAAAAGAGCTCCACAGAAGTACTACTGAATTGAAACTGAAAGGTGAGTAAAACAAGCAGGAAGAAGCCCATCTAGGCAGAGAAACATCACGTGTAAAGGCACAGAGGTTTAAGAAAACCTGGCACGCCATAATAACTATAATCCTGGAAATGCTGAAACATGAAGGTGGGAGTAAAGACTGCCCAAAGAAGAAGGGAAGTGCAATTCTCAACCCCTGAGCCACAAGGCCCCCCGAGATGTCAAGGTAGATGGACACCTACATGTGTCCTAGATAACGAGTTCGAGATATGAGCAGAGAGAAAGGACACCCAGGCACCCATCGTCCATCGTGTGCCAGGATGCATTTCAGCTAGAGATGTCCTGGCTCTATGGCAAGAACCAGACAGAGAGTGTAATGTGTGGGAAATAAACAGACATCGTGACTGTTAAAAAAAAAAAAGTTTTTGTGCTACCAAAACTTTAAATATATAAAACAGATTTTATACATACACACACACACACACATATGCTGTTATGGCAAAGTCGAATGGCACAGAACAGGTCATGAAGAGCAGTATAAATAGTACACATAGCAGAATCTGCTATGAGCAAGAAGAATAAAACGTGACATCAAGCCCCCAACTGGTCCTGCTGCAGATTCCCTAAGGAGCACACGTGAGTGAAGTCCTGAAAGTAAACAGATCTTCCCAAACCACAACACAATTCCAAAGGAAGGCCAAATGGCTAGCTGGGTGGATGCTCTTCCACATGGCCCTGTCCTGCCAATTACAAAGTACTCACACTATTATTCTACCAAAATTGGTGCTGTCCTGTAAATGCTGGCTTGTTTGATGTTTTGAGTCTTTTGAGCACTTCCACTGACCAGTTAAAAACTGTGGAATGAAAGTGCATCACTGACACAAAAAGACTGAATTTCATTGAGCTAGATAAAATGAAACTTTATATCTGACTAAGCCTTTTATATTTCATGCTCTAGGTAACAGAATTCAGTCTTCAGGAATTCTGGAGAGGGAAGAGATGGATTTTATGTTGCAGAAAGACCGAGATGGAAGCAGTATGTTGAATGGATTGAAGGGGCAAAGAACAGTAAAGATAAGAAAAATAAATAAGGAGAGGATTACAACAGTTCACAAGAAAGGGTAAAGGAGAACAAAAGCACCAGGGACCGGGGAGGAGGCTCTACAAGACATGACGAGCAACCGCTATGAAAAGCGGTTCACAGTGCACACTGCTGTAGAAGCAGGTTTGCTAGCATCGACCCTGACTGGAATATTGGCAGATGTCACTCATGGTAACTGATGAAGGTCTCAAAAAGCAGTTAAATGGCCCCAAGGCTAAACTCCAGGAGGGAGAATCAGTTCAGAAGTGATAACAGGCCTTTGCAAACAATGATCCCAAGATAGCTGTAATAAAGTTGGCACAGATCATTAGGGAGGCTGAAAAGTGTTTCTTTAAGGGAAAGGACTCAAAGATGAGTGTCTGTGGCTCCTGAGGGAAGCAAGACAGAAAGGCCTAGTTCGCTGGCTATAGAAGGCAACAAGCAAAACCAACCACAGAATGATCTTATCTAATAAAATAAAAGTAAATTAAAATAAAATAAAAGTATTAACCAAAGTAACCTTCCTTTTCAGGAAATCAACAAATTACAAAAAAAAATACCTACATATAACAAACTAGCTAGTAGTTATCTAGAGCTTGTGGACATGCAGAAAAACAATGGCATGAGAAGACAGTTTCCAGAATTAAAGTGAGCTCTGATTTGAATTCCCTTGATCAATACTTTATACCCAATTTTGTCAGTAAAATGAAGATACCACCAATAAATAATAATAATAATAGATCAAAAAACTTCTAGGTGGAAGCAGTAGAAGACATGGCCATACGGTACATGTGGTCAAAAATATGGTTTCCTTAAAGCATTTTTAAGGTTTTGGCTCTCTTGAGAAATCTAACGCACCCTACTCAGTTTTCTGTTGTTTTGTTTTTGGTTTCTTTTGGGGGGGGGGGTTGTATACTGTGTGGTGGGGTCACATTTCATTTCTTTTCCATGTGAGTATCTCAATATTGCACCATCATTTTGGCTGAATTTTTTGTTTGTTTTTATTTCTTTGTTTGGGAAGTGAATGGGCTGGCAAACTAGTTAGTTTAAGGAACCAAAACTGATAATGTACAAATATTATTCTCTTTAATCCCACAGGAAGGAGTTTGTCCGCAGGGAATCATCCACTATTCCTGCCCTGGTCTTTTCCCAACCCTGCATGGGTCTTACAGTTTCTTCTCTCACCCGTGGGGCTTCCAAATGTCACTAAAGCAACTCACAAACGGTTGACTGAATTTACATTTTTCACACTTTCAGCTGGGCCCTCAGTGTTATCAAATAATCATTTTATTTGTTTTAGGTGACCTTCCCATAGTGGGTGTTCTAAGAGTTTCCCATTCTCCACACCTTTCCTGATTCTTCCACACTGGCACCCCTGCGGTTCATTCTCCACACAGCAACAGAGTGATCTTTCTAATCAAGCAGATTATGGCATTTATACAGCTGAAAACTCTCCCAGAGGATTCTAGATCTCTTCCTATCCCACTTAAACTCTTTACCCTGGCCTATGAAAGCCAACATGCTGCCAATTCTCTTCATCTCTTGCCATTCCCGGCCCCACCCCACCCCTTGTTAAGCTCTATTCTCATTCAGGCTGTGCCATCAGTCCCTAGGATTTCTACCCATCTGAAACTCTCCCTCCACCTGCCACTCTTCTTTTTTTTTTTGTTTTGTTTTTACCAGCCCTGTTTTCTAATCCTAGGTTTATTCAGTACAATTCATTCATTCTACACGACAAAGTACAAACACAACATTATCTAAAATGCTTCAAAATTACAAAACTCAAAACAGAAACTTTATGGTACTGACTGTACAATAAAAGCTTAAAAAGCAAAAAAGCAATGCACACTTTGCAAAGATAACCTGCAAGACCCCAGGGCCGACAGCCACAGCAGGTGGCTGCGGTGACCCTGCCGAGCTGGCTCTCAGGCTGCTCGCCCATTTCAGGGAGAGGGAGGTGTCCTCCACCTGCAACTCTTCATAACACGGGCTCCTTCTTCTCATTTAGATCTCTGCTGAAATGTCACTTCCTTGACCTATCTGAACAGCCATCCTAGTCACATTACCCTACTTAAACCCTAATTAAAGTTGATGATTTTCTTTTCGTTTATTTTTTTCTCCCCCATCAAATCTCTCACTAAGCTCCATGAAAGGTAAACTCTCTGAAAACCCATCTTATTCTCATTTTCACTGCACTTAGAACTGTACCTGGAATATACATGTTCCCTAAATATCTGTCGAACAAATGTTGTCCAAAAAAGGTCATCTAGAAACAATCACCAGTTAACAAGAAAGAATGAAGAGCAATAATTTAATGTGATTTCATTAAAAATCAGTCCCTAATTTATTTCTGATAAATTCACCCGATTAAGCTGAATCACTATTCCTTACTACACAGGCAGCCTTTTTCTCACCCCCATGTCAACCACCACCAGCAGTGGGCATTCCTTCAAGAGTCACTGATGGGGCGGCTGCCGTGGCTCAGCAGGCAGAGCTCTGACCTGGACCTGCCGTGCTGGAGGTCTGGAGTTCGATCCCTGGTGCCTCCTGCCCATATGCAAATTAAAAAAAAAAAACAAGTCACTGATGCACCATTCAAGCAGCTGGAAATGGCTGAAGAATGACGATGGCAATTACAACAGCAGACATCATTTCCCTATCACAACATCTCCCAAACGTGAATATTTTAGTGCTGGGCCTTCCATTCCTACATCATCACCTTCAGGCTTTATTCAAAGATAGCATCAAAAGAAAGAGTATTATCAAATGCCCCTGAGCTGGTTTCAAACTGAAAAACCAAGCTCTTTAATCCTCATTCAATTTTGCTAGGTGGGATCTTTTTTATTACGTTGTTTCCATGGAGATGTGATCCACCCAATTGTGGGTGGGACCTTTCAATTAAGTGGTTTCCATGGAGAGATGTCTCCACCTATTCAAGGCAGGGTTGCTTACTAGAAGTGTCCTTTAAGAGGGAAACATTTTTGGAAAAAGCTTGAAAGCCAACCTTTGGAGATGCAGAAGGAAAACACCCCTCAGGAATCCTTATGAAACAAGAAGTCAGGAGAAAAAGCTAGCGGACATTGACATGTACCTTCCCAGCTGACACAGGTGTCCAGAAGTCAAAGACCCCAGCTGACACCAGCCACGTGCCTTCCCAGCTGACAGAGGTGTTCTGGACAGCATCAGCCTTTCCTAAGTGAAGGCAACCTCTTGTTGGCGTCTTAATCTGGACATTTTCACGGTCTTAGAATTGTAAACTTGCAACTCGATAAGTTCCCTTTTTAAAAGCTGTTCCATTTCTGGTATGTTACATTCCGGCAGGTTTAACGAACTAATACAGCCCCTGATACAAAACCTAATTATTACAAACCTTCTTTATTCCTGCACATGTGGAAGATCTGAGATCACTGTGGTCATAGTAGCGGTAGGAAAATGTCACTAGGATGTTTCATTTGCAGGGGGTGAGGTAATCACCTCCATTATTCAAAATTTGATTAGAGAACCTTTACCAATCTTTTCATTCACTTGGCATTTAAATATGGAAGGGTTTCAATTTTTCTCTTCCTACTTAAAAGTGATTATAGTTATACTCTGAAAATCAACATCTGAAGTTATCATTTAAAGTGGCCAAAGAAGACCATATGAGCACTGTTTGTTCTTCAAGTATATAAAAATATTCTGTTCTAGTTTGCTAGCTGCCGAAATGCAACACACCAGAGATGGATTGGCTTTTAATAAAAGGGGATTTGTTTTGTTAGTTCTTCAGAGGAAAGGCAGCTAACTTTCCACTGAGGTTCTTTCTTACATGGAAGGCACAGGATGGTCTCTGCTGGTTTTCTCTCCAGGCCCCTGGGTTCCAACAACTTTCCCCAGGGTGATTTCTTTCTGCATCTCCAAAGGCCTGGGCTGAGCTGCAAGTGCTGAGATGAGGTATGCTGAGCTGCCTGGGCTGTGCTACATTGAGCTCTCTCATTTAAGCACCAGCCAATTAAGTCAAACATCATTCATTGCAGCAGGCATGCCTCCTAGCCGATTGCAGGTTTAAATCAGCAACAGATGAGGTTCATGTACCATTGGCTCATATCTGCAGCAACAGAGCTAGGTGCCTTCACCTGGCCAAGCTGACAACTGAATCTAACTACCACACATTCTAATAGAGGTATTTTCCATATTCAACAGAGCCAAGTGTTTACACTCAGATCTGGTTCAAATCTCCTTTCTGCTGAGTGACCAGGAGCAAATTACTTAAAACCTTTGAGTTTCAAATTTCTTATCTGTTGAATGAGAATGGAAAGAACCATATCATAAGGCAATAACAGGATTAGACGGGATGACCAACCCTAAATCCCTTTACACAGTGTTAGGCTCCAAGTAGGGGCTCCCAAGAGAGACTCCTTCAGCTTCCCTAGGAAGGAAGTTAGAGTGCAGGGCTTTCAACCCCACAGCTTTACATATAAGCTGATCAATCAACTGTGGAAGACCAGTACATTGTCTTAACCATTTTTAAATTATTACTTCTAGTATTTCAAACTGTTATTCTATCATAGTTATTCATTATAGTGTTTTCTTTTAACAACTTTTCAACACTTGTGCCTTACGGGGATTTGGGGTTGAAACATTTGAAATTTAAATAAAGTAGCACTAAGTTATAAATCTGTTTCTAGAAAAACAATTGAAGTATGCATTTCAAAAGTGAAAGTTCAGCATTTTCTGGCCAAATGAACACTTTCAATGACAATACGGTTCTAGTATCATTGGAATAAAATATTTATTTCAGTAACTTTTATGTAGAAAATAGCTAAAAATGACCACAATTGCTGAATCTGCAAAACTACTTTTCCTGCATATCATCTAATAATGTTTAGAATTTGCATTTATTTGATAAAACAATTTTCTTTTGATACGACAATATGCAAAATGTTTTAGAAATCACTGCCTCTTAAATACTTAGTACTTCTAAATGTTCTTCTTCTAATGACTAAAACTCCTTGGCTCTCCCCAATAAGCTACAGAATATTAAATCTCATCTACTACTCCAACATAAGGATACATTTCATACACATTCAAGTCAACTATGTTTCCTTTCTCAATTACATCAGCTTGAAGAAAAATATTAGGTTCAGTACCTAGCATACCATCAAAAAAAAAAGTATTTAAATAATGTCTGACTTGATTAAGTGTCACGAGCAGAAAAGTACACTCTGGATTCCTAAACTCTTATAACCACTCTCCTTATTCTTTGAGAATTCACAATTGTTTGTAGAGAAGGGTGGGAGAGATTTATAATACACAGCAGCAAATCACACCAACACGCTTTGGTATTTGAGCTGAAGAGAGGTTGAACAACACATGAGCAAAGATTTTTTTACGGAGTGTCACACCATGTGGTAGATTACCAAGACAGATGGAGGTGAATAGTATTCCTTAAAAGTTCCAGAAAAGAAAGGTTTGGTTTGGTTTTCACTGGTTGCTGATGGGGTCGGTGGGGAAGGGGTAGCGTAGAGGGAGGAAAATTTTCTTCCTAGAAGCAGTGTATGAATAAATGACCCTCAGTGTCTCTTCCAGATAAATACATTGCCTTTTTTGTTTGTTTAAAGTAAACAGGTGTATATTTATCCTAAGTTTCTTTTAAAAGTCTCAAACTGGTTTCTCTGAAACAGGTACAAATACAAAAAAAATTTAAAAGCCTTTCAATTTTTAATTAATCTAAAATCACAAGGCAACAAACCTATCTATAACACATGAAATGTGAGATCTTTCGCACTTTTTTTAAACAGATGATTTGTTTAACAGCCTCTGAGAAAAGATATAGAGAGGATCTACCCTAAATTTTATTCTGGAATAAAAACAGATCTAAGCTAATTTACTATAACAACAAGAAGGAATGGTATAATGAGTCCAATGTTCCAAACGTGCAACTTGGATTCTTTAATTTCAAAATACAAGTTCAATTTGGAAAATATGTGCAAAAAAAACCAGACTTTTACATGAAAAAAGTGAGTATTTAGGCAGATCGTAAGCTGTCAGTAGGTAGAGATGAGTAGGCAGAGATGCCCAGTTACCTTTAGAAATACATAAAGCCTACTGACGAGGTGTCAAACTTCTAAAAGAGATACTGTAATATCCCAGTTTTTGTCCTAGACTCCCAAAACTAGAAGCCCAAACAATCGGGTATTATTTTACAGCATTGTGGAACAACTGGAAATTATAGCACCTCTGCAGCACCAAAAGACAAAACGTCATAAATTTAAAAGAAAGCATGGTCAGTTCAATTTTAGCTTAAATAAGCTATTATTTTCTTGACAATATTATCTGTATGAAGACTGTAAGATGACATTAGGTTAAATAGAGTGCTAAATTTATCAGAAAACTCATTCTCCAGGACATCTGAGAGAAACACACCTTTACTATTTCATTTTAAAGTGCGAATGTAAACAAAAAGCTGAAAATACACAATTCAAGTGTAAAGTTATTGTGTTTTACTCTGTCAAACTGCACGGTCAATACAGTAGCGCTATCAGGCACATGTGGCTATTTAAGTTTAGTTAAAATTAAATGAAAACATTCTAAGATTCAGTTTCTCAGTCCCACAACTAAATTTCAAATGCAGTGGGCACATGCGACTGTCCACACATTGGACAGCATAGTTATACAACACTCCCATAACAGGTGAACATATATGCCAAATGTGGACTTCTCCTAAGAGACGCAGGCAAATTCAAGCCCTCTGGCCTTTCAAATGTCCCTGCAAAATACTGTGGGTGTGTTTTTGTGAGTAGGGGGCATTTTTAAATTTACCAATTCAGTAGTAGGTACAAACAGAAATTGTTATAAAACCATATCTGAAAAAAGCAGTGAATGCTTGTAGAGTTAGCTAAAAAGCGCTTTCATAAAATACATTTCTGTGTAAATATAACACTTCACAAAATTAAAGCAATGAATAAAAGATCTCTGATATTTTTTTAAATAGTGGAAAATTTTTGCTTTTAATAATTACTTCCTTATATTTGATAATCAAATACCCTGAGAGTGGCTCACTAAAAGTCGCACTTAAGTTGCAAATGACACTTCTTCAATGAAGAAAAATAAAAAGGAGTCAGGTGTGAAAGATTAATCAGTTTCTCCTCATCAGTCTGTAGAAATATCATAGAACCAGAGACCCTAACCATTTCTGAAATGAGTGCAATTAGCACACCCACTTCTGCAGTGCCCTATCATTACCTCTATTGTGATTCCCAGCACTTGCCTACTTATTTTTAGGTACCCTCCTAAAACGCATCTTTCACTTCTGGATTTGGGCCTAATTATCACTTCATGTTCCACATGAAAGAAAAATCACTTGATTGTCATTTGGTGGGAAAACACATGAATGCAATTTATTTGCACACTTTTAATATAATGCAGTTTAAATAACAAGCTATTAGCTTTAGAATGCCTTTAAAAGCAAATCAAGGCAACTCTCTACATTCTGAGACTATTCATTTTTTCCTATTAAAAATAGCTCACTTCCTGATAAATTCATTAGAATATTTTAAAGTAACAAAATACAACAAAACCTCGTTCGTATTGGAGTAAAACGCCAAGCACATTAAATGTTAACACTGTGGACCATATTTAAGAAAACAGTTTTATTTTCAAGTGCCCAAAATTTTACAGAATAAAGACTGATATAACATGAGGTTAGTAAATACAAAATTGCTTCATATTTTTATGTGTTACAAGTGTAAGAATCTCTAGTTTAACCAAATTCAGGAGGAGAAGCTCTTATCTATTACCTATTCCAAATTAGGCACTATACTAATTTCTTCATAAACAATAACTCTAATCCTCACAACCAGCTTAAGAAGTAGGCACTATTATCATCCCCATTTTAAAGATGATGAAAACTCAGAGACAAATTATTAATTTTAAAAAGAAAAGCTCATGGTTACAAAGGCTGAGCAAATACTGAAGAATTCGTGTGGCTTCAAAATTGGTGCACATGCCACCACACCACACTGTGAGTCGATATTAAGATTCTACTCATATCAGAAAGACAATCAAACCAAACGACTAAATTAAACTTAGTCTCAAGAGTTGCATAACTTTTTATAAATTAGTATGCAGTTAGGAGAAGGAAAACTTTCACAAGTTTTAAGAAATCCTTGATCCTTTGAGAACTGATCTAAGGGAGAAAACATACTGCAACCACCTGATCTTTTCTATTTTTTTAGGAAAACTCCACAAACTACCTGCGAAATTTGTTTCAAGACAAGGAAATGTGAAGTCCAACAAAAAGTATAATAAGTAAAATATTTCACCCTTATCCATACCATATTCATTTTAATATTGGGACATTCACATCACAAACCTGACTCCTATCTAGGTATTAAACTAAAATAAAATGCATATTATTAACATTTTCAAATCCCTTAAATCCTACCAGGACAAAACACCCCAAACTATCTAAGCTCATTTTCCAACTCAGATTGATTGCACAGTATGTGAAAGTTCAGGAGGCCCTCCAACATACAAGGGGAACAGAGAACAGCATATTATTCCCTGCATCTGTGACTGCAGATAAATGAAAATTTGTCATCACTCTATTCCATAGGTTGTACAAAAGTAAAATAACACTGTTTGCTTGAACAAATAAGCCACAGGAAAACGTCATATGACTGCAAATGACCCTGCTTCAGTAGGCAAGGAGCAAGGACAATTTCGCTGTCTAAAGTCTCCAAGTCGCTGCAACCCTCCAGATTCCGGGATAGTTAAAGAAAGGAATTTCAAAACTGTCTCAAACGTGCTGTCCACCTGTGGCCTGGTGGCCATGTCAAAAGCCTGTGAACTCAGAAAAACGTCACTAACCTTCCTCAAAGGTCTTGCTAAGCAAAATATGAGAACCAGAGGGAGCTAGGCACATTTTACTACGGTCTTAAACTTCTGAAGTTTCACGTTCTAAAACTAGTTTCTGGAAAGAGACAGTAACTTTGCTGCTATTGCAGACATCAAGACGGAAATTCAATAATAATAAAAAAAAAAAAAAAGCAAGGGTACACTTTTCAGTATGCATATTTCACTGCAATAAAAACCTTAAAAAAAAAAAATAAGACAAAGCAAAGAGTAAGGCTCCCGATTCCCCTCCTGACCTCCAAGTACTGCAAAAAAGTCAGGACCGGGTTAGAGATGAAAAGAAAAGTTTTAAGTGAAAAGAAAAGTTAAGCACCACCGGCCGGATGCTCAACTCACTCCAGAGTAGGTGCTGGTACCGCCCCTCTCAGAAAAGGTCTCCCCGCTGCCCTCCGCGGGCGGTCGGGCACGAGCCCCGAGGATAGAGCCTCAGCCCCGCGAAACCCCACAGAACCGCCGCCGCCCCCTCCGAGGTCCAGAGCGCATCCGCCCTCGCGGCGCTGCACAGGCCCCCGACCCGCCTAGCCCCGGACCGGCACCAACGCGACCGGACCCCGCTCGGGATCCCGACACTTCCGGGCCCCGCGCGACTGCTTACCGGCATCATCTTGGATCCGAACCGCATCTAAGCGGAGGGCCAGACGGCAGCACCGAACCGAGCAGAGGCGACTCGGAAGGGGGTCGTGGAGGGGGAGGGGAACCGGAGCGAGGCCGCCCGGGGGGCAGCCGACCTGTTGCGAGGCCGCGCAGATGGTGAGCGGCGCGCGGGTGCGCGGGGCCCCTTCCCGCGGGCTGGGGCGCCACCGAGCCCCGGCCGAACCCCAGGCCGAACCCCCCGACACTGCTTTGTCTCCTCGGCGCTGGCAACCGCTCCGACTCCCTCCTCCGCTCCGAAACCAACTAATCCAGAGCCTGGCCCCGGCGGAGCCCGCGTCGGCCCCGCCCCCAGCGCGCTGAGCCCCTTCCGCGGCGCGCGAGGCGGGCCTGGGGGAAGGGAGGGCGCGAGACCGGGAGGCGCGCGCGCGCCGCGTGCGCGGGCCCGCGGGCGGGGAGGAGCTCGGGAGCGCGCCTGGGGGCAGCGGGCGCCCGGCGACCTTTTTCTTTACCTTTGGGCGAAAGTGCCATCGGGGACGCGCAGCCGAGCGACGCGAGCGCGCGCCTCCTGGCGGAACTGGGGGGCTGTGAGGCAGCGCCTCGGCAAAAGGCGATGCTAACGCCAAGACCAAGACGCGGAACTGGCGCGAGGGCTGCCGTCGCCACGTCTGCCATTTCAGATTGTGCCGGGGACGGGGCACTCTTCCTTGGGAAACGTGGGCCCGAGATTCGGCGCGCAACGACGGAGCTCCCTGAGGGCCGCGAAGGCCCTGTCGATCCCAGCAAAATGGAGATGCGTTGTGTTGTTTCAGGGCGCAAACACATTCCCAAAGTTCTCTCTAACTAATTTAAAATTCATGTATTACTTCCTGTAATTTTTTTTAATATATTAAAATGTGTTAAGCAGGTTTCTGAGGAGCTCCGTGTTAGCTACTCGGTAATGTTCTGGGTTTCACCTCCGCAGGGTGCTGGCGACACCCTGAGAACAGTCTCTGATTTCCCTTTGTAGAGAGGGAAACGGAAGCCTAGGACGATGCAGGGGCTGGCTTTCAAAGAGCAGCAGAGCCGTTTCAAGCACCCTCTGCCACCTTCCGGGGAGACTGAAGCTCCAGGAATCCCTAACTCCACGAAGCTTTATTTCTAGTAAATTATTTTTGCAAGCGCATTCAGAATCACTATTCTCTGTTTTTATGCATGATTCTAAATGTTAATTAGACGAAAGCACCTGGGTTTATCTATCTTCAAGGATGGACGATATTTTGTTAGTTGAACGTATCTCCATAATGCACCATCCGACTATATTTATCTGGGAATATTAAACAATGGTAAATTCAATTAGAATTAGAAGTTCTCAAAAAATCTAGTGTGAAGTCTAATTCTTTTTAGGAGGATTATCCTGAGTTAAGTAGTGAGATTTCATACCCTCATTTATTCAATAAGCCTTTATTAAATACCTACCATGTGCCGAGTATTCTTCTAAGTGCTGAGGATGCATTAATGAGTAAGGTTTGCAATAATCCGGGCACCAGGTGAAAGTGTCTTGGGTAAGGGCAGTGAACACTGGATGTGGTGAAAACTAGTCAGATTCTGGATGTGTTTTGAAGGCCAAGCCCACAGAATTTCATGACAGATTAGATGTAGAATCTAAGGAGTCAAGGATAAGTCCAAGGATTTTGTCCTGAAGGATGGAAATTGTCACCAGCTGAAATAGAAAAGGCCATGGGCAGAACAAGTTGCAGGAAGAGGAGATAATTTAGAAAATGTTAACTCAGAATCTTAATTAAAATAAGTGAAATTATAATCCTGAAATTAATCACATTTGTGGAAAGCAAGAATCCTTTTTTAACAACCTGCACCTCATAAAGGGACTATTTTGCGTACACACACCACCACCACCACCCCTGAGGGGGGGAAAAAACCTACCTCATATTCCACTGGCTTTCATTATTTTCTTGCATATAAAGATCTCAGATACAACTTAAGATATCATGACCCACAGTCATCTAGAAAAAGAATCCCAAATATTGGTCATCAAACCTCTAGTTCCCAACAATGTAAAAACCTCTTGTTACCACCTGAAAACTATAGTTGTACATAATAGTAAATTTTATTTAGTATGAGCCTTGGAAGCCCTCATTAATAAAATGATTACAATGGAAAAAGAAGCAAAGAGAGACTAGGAATAAGATGGTCCAGTTTATTTCTTTACCAACTGTTTTCACAAATGCCCTGCCCAAGGGGAGGGAGGGAAAAAGGACAGCAGCTGGCAAATTATCCTGAAACTCACTTTCAGCCAATTGAGAATTCCCTGCTGCCAAATAGCAGGTATGTTTATGTTGAGTTGTTTTTTCTTTTCCTTTTTTTTAAGTCATAGAAGAATGAAACCAAAGAACCTTGTCTATGTTTTGGTTTCATTCCCTCCAACTCTTACCACTCACATATGGCTCTCAAATGAGTCATTTTCTCCCATCCAGGCCTCATTTTCTTTCTTCATCCTCATCCTCACCTGCTTATTCTGAGTCTTTCCTTGATTCTCCCAACGCTATAATTCTGTATTTAACTCCAAGAAAGATAAGTCAAACTATCACAGTCTAGGTATAGAGGACCTGTCTTCTCTTTTGGACCTCACCCCAGCCCCAGGCACTCTACAATTAATTATCTGTTTGGTTTCAGTTCAAATGTTTTAGGTTTCCAACTTCTACACATTCCTTTTATTCCTCCCCATGTGACATTTTTTCCCATTTCCCACAAAAGTTTCAAACCTTGCATCCTCCCTCTCTTCTCAAAGATGAGCCCACTTCTTAGTCAAGAAAATGGAGGTTCTAGAGCTTGCACTCCTACATCATTTCTTCTACCTCCCTACTTCTTTCCCTACTTCTTTCACTCCTTTTGTTGATTCATTTCACTAATCCTCTTGTGTCATTTTGCCAGCCAATGTTCTAGACACCAGAGAAACAACGGCCAATAAAACAAAGACTCTGCCTTCATGGAGCTTATTTTCTAGTTAGAGAGTTAGACAATAAACAGATAAATGAGGTAATAATAAATGCTATTTAAAAAAATAAAAAGCAAGTTGATAAACCTAAGAGAGTGGTGTGCTGTTTTAGATAGGGTGTCAGGGAAGGCCTCCAAGGAATGAAGTGAAGGAGAGAATCAGACTCCAGGCAATGAGAGCAGCAAGGGCAAAGGGTCTGAAGCAGGATTGTGCTCAACATCTACAAGGAATAGCAGAAAGGCTACTCTCTCTGGAGCCAAGTGAACAAAGAGGGGAGGGGTAAAAGACAGAAGATGTAGTCAAGGCCTGGATCATGTATGGCCATTTATTGTTCCATTTGTTATCCTCCCTCTAGAAACGTCAGATACTCCATTTTTATAGGTTTCATAGCCTACAAATTTATTCAGTTCTCTCCTGAATTTCCCTCAATCTAATAGTAATCTCCCTCAAAAGAGAGAGAACTCTTTTGAGCTGGGACTTCGTGTCATGGGATTGAGAAAGCCTTATTGGCCAAAAGGAGTGTTCTAGTTTGCTAGCTGCCGGAATGTGATACACCAGAAATGGAATAGCTTTTAAAGGGGGGAATTTATTAAGCTGCTAGCTTATGATTCTAAGGCCATGAAAACGTCCCAATTTAAGCAAGTCTATAAAAATGTCCAAATTAAGGCACCAACAAGAGGTTACCTTCACTCAAGAAAGGCCGATGAAGTTTAGGATTTCTCTCTCAACTGGAAAGGCACATGGTGAACATGGCGTGTCTGCGAGCTGCCTCTCCAGGCTTCTTGTTTCATGAAGCTCCCCCAGGGCTGTTCATCTACAAAGGTCTCTGGCTGCATGGGCTCTTGGCCTCGTGGCTCTCTCTGGTGGCTCTGTTGTGACTTTGTCATAGCTCTCTCCAAAATGCTTCCTTTTTAAAAGGATTCCAGTAAACTAATCAAGACCCACCTGGAATGGGTGGAGTCACATCCCCCTCTAATCCAAGGTTAATACCCACAATTGGGTGAGTCATATCTCTATGGGATAATCTAATAAAAAAGATTCCAGCCTACGTTATTGAATAGGGATTAAAAGAAAAGGTTGCTACCACAACATTGGATCAGGATTAAAACATGGCTTTTCTAGGGATTATAATCCTTTAAAACCAGCACAAGCGGGAAGAGAGAAATAAGACAAAGTTTCAGAGGCTGAGAGATTTCAAACAGAGTGGAGAGATTATTGTAGAGGCTATTCTTATGAATTCTATAGGTATCCCTTTGTAGTTTATGGAGATTGGAGTGGCTGGAGGGAAGTACTTGAAACTGTTGAGCTGTGTTCCAATAGCCTTGATTCTTGAAGACAATCATATAACTATATAACATTTACAATGTGACCATGTGATTGTGAAAACCTTGTGGCTGATGCTCCCTTTATGCAGGATATGGACAGATGAGTAAAAAAATAAGGACAATAAAAATAAATAAATAATGGGGGGAAAGGGATAAAAAATGGGTAGATTAAAATACTAGTGGTCATAGTGCATTTCTTAATATACTTAGGTGGACAGTTTAATTGAACACCATAAGTACATGGAACCTTGAGTAGGGAATGAGATTTTGTAGGTTTGTCCAGAGTGATGCCACGATAAATCCCAGAGTAATTTGAACAGCGAATAAAGAAGTATTTGCGAACTCCCCTTGGGGGAATGGCAAGAAAGGGGGTAAAAATCAACTTCCCTATTTGGAGAGTTCCTGATATTCTCACAAGCAGTGGGGACAACCAAAGCAGTAGGCCAAGCCCTCAATCTCAGGGTTTGTTCATATGAAACTTATCCCCTCAAAGAATAAGTTAAGCCTACTTAAAATTAGGCCTAAGAGTCACTCGCAGAGAACCTCTTTTGTTGCTCAGATGTGGCCTCTCTCTCTCAGCCAAGATGACAAGCAAACCCACTGCCCTCCCCCTCTCTATGTGGGAGATGTAAACCTTCCTGGCAATGTGGGACAGAAATCCTAGAATGAACTGGGACTCAGCATCAAGAGATTGAGAAAAACTTCTCAACCAAAAGGGGGAAGAGAAAAATGAGACAAAATAAAATGTCAACGGCTGAGAGATTTCAAACAGATTCGAGAGGTTATCCTGGAGGTCATTCTTATGCATTATATAGATATCACCTTTTTAATTAAGGTATGTGGAGAGGCTGGAGGGAAGCACCTGAAAATGTAGAGCTGTGTTCCAGTAGCCATGTTTCTTGAAGGTGGTTGTATAATGATAAAGCTTTCACAACGTGACTGTGTGATTGTGAAAACCTTGTGTCTGATGCTCCTTTTATTACAGTATGGACAGATGAGTAAAACATATGGATTAAAAATAAATAAATAATAGGGGGAACAAATGTTAAAATAAATTTAGTAGATTGAAATGCTAGTGATCAATGAAAGGGAATGGTAAGGTTTATAGAAAAAAATAGGGGAAACAAAGGCTAAAATATATTGGGTAGATGGAAATACTAGCAGTCAACAAGAGGGAGGGGTTAGGGGTATGGTATGTAAGAGTTTTCTTCTGTTTTCTTTTTATTTCTTTCTCTGAATTGATACGAATGTTCTATAAAATGATCATGGTGATGAATATACAACTATGTGATGATATTGTGAGTTATTGATTATATACCAAGAATGGAATGCTCATATGTTAAGAATGTTGGTGTTTGTATGTTGCTATGTTTAAAAATATATAAAAAATAAAAAAATACTAGTGGTCGATGAGAGGGAGGGGTTTGGGCATTGGGTGTATGGGATTTTTCTTTTCTCTTTCATTACTTTTCCTGGGGTGATGCAAATGTTCTAAAGATGATCGTAATGATGAACACACAACTATGTGGTAATATTGTGAGCCCTTGATTGTATACTTTGGATGGACTATATGGTACTTGAAGATATCTCAATAAAATTTTTTTTAAAAAAAGACTCCTTGCCTCTGTTTATGCATTTCCCTTTGCTTTGAATACCTTCCTCCCTTACCCTACATGGTAAGTTCCTATTCATTCTTCAAGTCCCTACATAAATGTCATGCCAGGACGTCATGTTTGAAGTTTCTCAGGCAGAATTAACCACTACTATAGATCCACAACTAGACTCAATGGCAAAAACTATTTCTTATTCATGTGTTTCTTCAGTCCTAACACTGATCCTAGGGCATAGAACTTAAGAAAGACAGAATTGATGATACTTAATAAATCTTTACCATGCTCTCTTTTCTCTTTGCTAGGTATGGAGAAATATTGCTCGTGACTCCTACAATAACCTCAGGCAGGTCTTCCTTTATCTCCTCTTGTTCTCTTTTAATTTATTCTCCATGCTAGGAATTGACATACTACAGCTCCATGGGCCAAATCTAGCCCTGCTGCTGTTTTTGTACTGCCTCTAAGCTAATATGGCTTTTCACCATTTTTTAAAGGGTTGAGGGGAAAAAATCAAAAGAAGAATACTTCGAGAAACCTGAACATTATATGAAATTCAAATTTCAGTGTCCACAAATAGAAAACAGCCATGCTCGTGCACCTATATAATGTCTATGGCTGCTTTCACATGACAACAAAGTTGAATATTGTGACACAGACCATGTGATTCCCAAAGCCTAAAATATTTACTATCTGGCTCTTTAAAGAGAACGCTTGAACTAGAAATATGAATTAGTTCTCCCAAGAATTATTTCGAAGATATGATTCTTGTACGAAGAGTCCAGGGTACAGGGGAAAACTGCTATTGCATGCTATGAGCTATGTTCAAAAGGAAACCATCAGCACTACCATAGCATTAGCAGAGATAAATAATGGGGGAGGGACAAGAGTTAAGAGGAGGTTTAGATTTTCCATTTGGCAAGGGTGTGTTTATTGGTTATCTTTCTCTTGAAAACAATGAAATTATCTAAAATTGAGAATGCTGATGGACTGTGGATTTTGGGCCTTATACATGATGTCCGATGAATGCAGGTGGCTGAAGGATACAATGACAGAGAAGTTGATTGGTGAACGATGGCGTATGCTTATGAACAAAGGTTGTGCTGCTACAAAAAGGAACAAAGTCATGAGGCATGCAACAATGTGAATGAACATGTGGGACCTTTGGTGAGACAAAATAAGCCAGAAACAAAAGAACAAGAATGGTATGGTCACCTTTAGAAAATGTTTATAAGAAAACAGGGGCCTAGATTGTAAGCTTTTAGAGCAGACACTTTAAGTCTAGAGTGGTGATTATGATCTCTGGATTTTGAGAGGCTGTTTTAGATATATAACCTGATATTTAGAGATAAGAATGAAGCCGAACACATTGGGGTTAAAATAATTCAGAACACAGGGGTAAGGAAGACAGTGTCTATATTTTAGAATCACACATACTCTTTGAGAACAATGGAAGAAAGTTTGGTTTATTTGGTCCGGAACTGAAATTTTCTGTACTGCATAATCTAATTTAACCTATCTATATAGCTCATTTGAACAATTGAAACACACGGAGCCCAGAACAAGAAAGAGGTTCCTTTTACTTGTATAGATTATTGTAATGCCTGGATACATCCTAGAATATATCAAGCAGATGATCAAAAAGTATTGGCAACGTCCCTTGAGGGATGGAAGAAAGAATATGGAACTATTAAACCTTACCATCAGGGAATCCCGTGATACTGTGTCAAACATTAGGGACACCCAAATCAATAGGCCATGCCCTTGATCTTGAGGCTTACTTTTGTGAAGCTTGTGTAGATAGCGGAGAAGTTTAGCCTACCTATAGGCATGCCTAAGAGTTACTTCTGGAGGACCTCTTTTGTTGCTCAAATGTGGTCTCACTCTCTCTAAGCTCAACTCTGCAAGTGAAATCATTGCTCTCCGCCTGTTCTAGTTT
>PVIY010029102.1:0-32382 GCA_004026745.1 Myrmecophaga tridactyla
CAAGAGTGCTCACATGTCATCTTACATGTGCTTTCATTAAATTTTATGCCTGCTTACTCTAACAAAAGAAGAAGAAGAATACATGTGGGACCAACTTTAGGGATTCCTAATCCTGCAATAAACCTGGGCATATGTGTGTGTGTGTGTGTGTATGAGTGTGTGGAGGGGCTGGGCATGAGAGGTGATTAAGGAAAGCAAGAGTATACAGAAAGCTGAAGATCTCTAAATCCATAGGTGTATTCAAAATCTAAAACACTGTTTATTATCTTTTGAACAAGTAACAAAGAGCTACAATTATTTTCTCCATTTTATAAATAGAGGGATCAGAAAATATAGGCTCAGAGATGGCCAGTAAGTTATTTACAATGACTAGTATCTGACCTAAGATTTTAACCAAGGTCTTTGAGATCACAGAGCCTCCACTGAGTTGCAGCCACTCAATACTTCATCTAGCTCAAGAGGTAAAAGAAGAGATGTTGTTTTCGAAAGAGATATTTGGAACATGGGAAATCACTGCCTGGACTTTTTTTTTCTTTTTTTGCATGAGCAGGCACTGGGAATAGAACCCGGGTCTTGGGCATGGCAGGTGAAACTTCTGCCTGCTGAGCTACCATGGCCTGCCCTGCCTAAACATTTAAAGTAACTAATTTCTATATCAAAATTTTATAAGAGAAATTCAGAGCAGAAGGAAAGATATGTGGTCTTCAGATGTGGTCATCTTTCAATTTTCATGTATGTAAGTCTAGAGCCTACATATTTTTCCTCAGCTTGTCTTTAGGCTTATCCTTTGTCCTGATCTCCTAAGTCCCCTGAACAATCCATAATCTTAGCATTTCAAATACAGATTGTTATAGCACCTTCCTACCTGTACTTCCTGATTCCATTTATTCTCCCAACACATAATTATTTTTCAGTTCTACAATTTTTAGACTTTTTATTATAGTTTTTAGTTCTTTTACCATTTAAGTGCTTGAACTTATCCATAAGTCATTTAAAAATCCTTGCTGTTTTGATAGCTTTCTAATGCCTTCATAGTTAGATTTTAAAATATTTTTTCCAGTTTTTCTAGTTGTTGAACTTGAAAACAAGCTCTACTGCTATTGTCCTGTATAGCTTTACTGACAAAAAGGATGAAAAAGAAAGTTAAACTTTATTGTGGGAGGATATCTTAAATCATTCCAGAAAAATTGGATGCATAATATGTCTCTTATGAGCCTTCAAAGGGACTGATATCAGCAATGAATACCGTAGGCAAGTCTGTGAAGCAGACAAAGCTTGCTTATTTACTCTTTTTTCTCTTTCTTTGCAATCCTAAACATGATCCTACCACCTCTCTTCCTTTCCTACACACACTCAAACATTTGATTCTCTACTAGACATATACCGAGAAGAGCTGAAAGCAGGGACATGAGCAGACATTTATACACCAAGATTCATCCCAGCATTAATCACAATTGCCAAAAGATGGAAACAACCCAAGTATCCATCAACGGATGGATGAATAAACAAAATGTGGTAAATGCATAGGATGGAATATTATTCAGCTGTAAGAAGGAATGAAGTCCCATGCATGTGACCACATGGGTGAATCTAAAGAACATTATGTTGAGTGAAATAAACCAGACACAAAAGGACAAATACTGTATGATACACTGATAGGAAATAATTAGAATAAGCAAACGCATAGAGTTGGAATTTAGAATATAGGTTACCAAGGGAGAGAATGGTGTTAGAGAATGGGATGTGGATGCTTAATATGTGCAGAATTTTTAACTAGGTTGAATTTAAATGTTTAGAAATGGATAAAGGTTATGGTAGCACATTGTGGTAAGTAATTAATAGTACTGAATTACATCTGTGCTTGTGATTGAAAGGGGAAGTCTAGAGTTGTGTATGTCACTAGAAGGAAAGCTAGAAGATAAAACATGGGACTACATAACACAACGAACTCTGTGGTGGAAAATGACTTTGACTATAGTACAAATATAAAAATGTTCTTTCATGAATTAGAACAAATGTACGTCATTATTACAAGAAGTCAATAATAGAGTAGTACATGGGAAAATGCATCTACTGCAAACTATAGACTATAGTTAACAATAATATTCTAATAACCTATTCTCTACAGTAGCAAATGTAGCATACCAATGCGAGGGGTCACTAATGGGGAGAATAAGGGATATGGGAAGTTTTGGAGTGTTTTATGGAGTAGATTGTTCTAATGATTGTGGTGATGAATGGACAAGGATGTGATGACATGGTGAACCACTGATGGTATACTCTGGGTGGAGTGTATGGTTTGTGAGTATATATCAGTACTGCCCCTTCAGTATTAGAAAGGCACAACAAGGCAAGTATAAAAATTTATATATACTTGTTGTCTTATATTGGGATTATTAACCATAAATTATAGCAGAATTTTTGTATTTACACATTTACTAAGGTTGTTGATTAACAGGTAGAATATAATTTATATACTTGTCTTGTTGTGCTTTTAAAGCATTGTGCTTAAAAAAGCACTTTGATTCAGCCTAATTCAGCTATCCAATGTTCTCTTATTTCTTAAAGGAATTAAACAGCAACAGTAAAGCAGAGGGTCAAAAATCATAACAGATTGTTTCCAAATAAGGCCACAATGGTAGTACCCATCCCACATTCCCACTTCTAATTTTACTTTCCATTCTTCCCTTTAAAAGGTACAGTCTGTTTCCCTTTATCTCAATCCTTGGCTGGCCCTATGACAGCAGATATATATAAAACAATGAACCCAACAATAAGAGATCACATATTCTTCTCAAGTGTACATGGAATATTCTCCAGGATAGACTGTGGAGCAAGATGCTACATGATTCATCGGGGGCACATAGATTCTGGCACATCAGAAACTTTCAGCAAATGACTGCTTTATTACTTGTCTGGCACAAAGGTTCCAAAAGAGCAAGGGAGGAGATCTTATTCTGGCCGGTCTCCCAGGGAAGCCCACTGCTTGGATCAGTGTCTGTGGATGGTGGCTCCACAGGCTCCATTTTACATTGGAAGAGGAGAGACAAATTAGTCTGCTCAAGCAAAGTATTCATAGAACTCCAGGGTGCTGGGGACCCTGTCACTGAGTGAAAAGTATGCATCACGCAACTGTTGTGCTGTGTTTCCACTGTGATAAGCAACTGGGGCTGCTTGTCCTCAGTCTCAGGCTTAAACTATGGTCAAGCTGTTCCATTTGACTTCACATCTCCCCTAGGCTGAGGAATGGAAACATACCAAAACATTTGCACACAGAAAAGGGAGGATTAGGTGAAGGCTGGGAAATGGCTGCCAAGTGTGTCTGTGACTTCCCAAGCATAGACAATATTCTACAGCATACAACAAACCTCACTAAATTTTTAAAGATTTTAAATCGTACAAACTATGTTCTCTGACTATAGTGGAGTGAAATCAATAACAAAAGTAAGTCCAACATGTTCAAAACTATATGGAAATAAGTCTACATACTACTAAATAACCAATGGATCAAACAATAAATAATAAGAGAAATCAGAAAATATTTTTAGATGAGTGAAAATAAATACAAACATATAAAAATATATAATGCAGCTATAGAAGTGCTTAGAGGGAAATTTTTAGCTATAAATCCTAACAATAAGAAAGGAAGACAGATTGCAAATCAATACAACAACTTTCTACCCGAAGACAATAGAAAAAAGAATTACAAACTAAACTCAGAGCAGGCAGAGGAAGGAAATAATAATTAGAGCAGAAATAATTGAAATAGAGGATAGAAAATCAATAGAGAAATCAAAGAACCCAAGAGTTGGCTTCGTGAAGATATGAACAAACGATGATCTTTAGCTAGACTTACCAACTAAAAAGGAAAGAAAACCTAAATTACTGAAATCAAAAATGAAAGAGGTAGCATTTTTACTGATTTTAGGGACAGAAAACTTACCCAAATAGAAAGGATTAAAAGTGAAAATTAAAAGTAACAAGGATTCAGTAAAAATTTATATGGCAACAACTTAACCAACGTTGATGAAATGGGCAAATTCCTAGAAAGATACAGTTTTCCATAGGGACACCAGGAGAAATTGAAAATGTAAATAATTCTGTAACAAAAAAAGATTGAATTAGTAATTTTAAAACAACTCAAATATCTAAATTACTCACAACAGGAACAGTTGGCTTCACTGATGAATTTTACAAACATTTAAAAAGAACTAATATCAATTTTCACAAACCCTTCCAAAAAGAGAAGAAAAGGGAACTCCTTCCAACTCATTCTATGAGTTCAATATTATGTTCATAGCCAAACCAGACTAATATCACATGCAAAAAGAAAACTACAAATCAAAATAGCTTATACATACAGATATGAAAATCTTCAACAAGTTCTAGCAAAACAAATCTAGCAACATATAAAAATAATTATATACCATGACCAAGAGAAATTAAACCCAGTAATACGTGATTGATTTAACATCTGGAAAATAATTAATATAATGCATCACATCAATAGAATAAAGAACATAAAGCACCAGATTTTCTATTTATATACTCACAGAAAAATCATTTGATAAATTGAACATCATTTGATGATAAAGATATTATAAATTTAGGAATAGAAAGGATCTTTCACAAACTAATGAAGGGGATCTTCAAAAACCCACAGATAACATACTTAAGGGTGAAAGGTCACATTTTCCCCGAAGATGATAAATAAGACAAGTGTCTCACCACTTTTCTTCAACAATGTACTGAGGTTCTAGCTGATATAATTAGGCAAGAAAATGAAATAAAAGCCTCCTAGATTGGAAAAGAAGTAAAATTATCTTTTTGCAGATGACATGATCTTATATATAGACAATCCCAATAAATCTACTGAAAAACACTTATAACTGATAAAATGAGTTCATCAAATTTGAAGGATATAAGATCTATATACAAAATCAATTGTTCTTCCATACACTTGCAAAGGAAAATCCAAAAATGAAATTATAAAAGCAATTCTGGGGCAGGCCACAATGGCTCAGCAGGCAAAGTTCTTGCCTGCCATGCCAGAGACCTGGATTTGATTCACAGTGCCTGCCCATGAAAAAAACAAACACACAAACAATTTAAAATAACACCAAGGAGTATAAAATACTTAGTAATAAATTTAACAAAGAAAGTGTGAAATTATACTCTGTAACATAAAATTGTTGAAGACATTAAGGAAGTCTAAATTAAATGGAAAGATATTCCAAACTAATGGATCAGAAGACTTAATATTGTTAAAATTGAAGACTTAAAATTGTTAAAATATTCTCAAATTGGTCTACAGATTCAAAATAACTCTAATCAGAATCCCAGAAGGCTTCTTTACCAAAATCAGCTAACTGATCTTATAATTCACATGAAAATACAGGGGTTCAAAATAGACAAAAGAATCTTGAATTTGGAGGTCTTACACTTTCCAGTTTCAAATTTAGTACAAAGTTATATAATCAAGATTGTGTGGTACTGGCGTAAGGATAGACACAGAGATCAATGTAATAGAATTGAGGGTTCAGAAGTAAGTGCTGACATTTCTGGTCAACTAATTTTTGGTAAATGTAACTAGACATTTCAGTGAGGAGAGAATAATCTTTTCAATAAATGGGAATGGCACAACTGGATAGCCACATGAAAGGACTGAAGTAAGACTCTACTTCACACTACCTAAAAACTAACTCAAAATGAAACAAAGATCTAAGTATAAGAGCTAAAACTATAAAACTGATAGAAGAAAACAAGAACATATATCCTTGTGACTTTGGATTAGGCAATGTTTTGTTTTTTTAGAGATGACACCCAAAGCACAAGTGATCAAGGAAAAAAAATAAAATATCATTCATCAAAATTAGAAACATTTGTGTTTCAAAGAAAACTATCAAGAAAGTGGACAGACAACTCATAGAATGTGAGAAAATATTCAAAACAACATATGTCTGTTAAGAAATTTGTATCTAGAAAAAAATAAAGAGCACTTACAATGCAATAATGCAAAGACAGCCCAACTAACAAATGGGCAGAGGATTTGAGTAGGCATTTTTCCCAAGAAGATATACAAATGGTCAATAAGCACAAGAAAAAAATCTCAAACATTTTTAGTTCTCAGGGAAATGCAAGTAAAATCTATGATGAGATATTACTTCACAGGTAGTAGAGTAGCTACAACCAAAAAGATAAATAGCAAATATTGACAAGGATATGGAGAAAATGGAACCTTCATACAGTCACTTTGGAAAACAGTTTGGCAGTTCCTCAGAATGTTAATAGAGTTATCATATGACCCAGCCAATCCACTCCAACGTATATACTCAAGAAAATTTAAAACATCTGTTGACACAAAGACTTGCACAGGAATGCTTACAGCAGTATTACTCATAATATCGTAAAAGTAGAAACAACACAAATATCTATCAATTGATGAATGGATGAATAAAATGTGGTATACCCATACAATGGAGTATTATTGTACAAGGAAAATTATGGATAAACACTACAACATGGATGAATCTTGAAACCATTACAGTAAGTGAAAGAAACCAGTCACAAAAGACCACATTCCATTTATATGTAATGTCCAAAATAGGCAAATCTATAGAGACAAACAAGGTGATTTGTGCTTCCCAAGGGATGCTTGAAGATTGAGTGAAATGGGGATTGGCTGCTAATAGACATAGGGTTTCTTTTTAAGGTTATGAAATGTTCAAAAATTGATTGTGGTGATTATTTCACAACTCTGTGGATTACGTGTTTTAAATGGGCGAATTGTATGGTATATTAATTATATCTCAGTAAAGCTGTTAACAAAACAAACTTACAAGATGAAACAATGACTAATACTGAAAATTCAGTATTTGTCAAGCACTTACTGTTCTAACTGATTGAGATGTGAATTTATATACTCTTCAGGTAGTTCTCACCACAGATGCAATGAGGAAATTGACTATTATGATCTCCATTTTCCAGGTGAGGGAACTGAACCACAGTAAGATTAAGGGACTTGCTCAGGGTTCACAGCCTGTAAGTGATGGCACTTGGATGTAAACTCAGATCCTGAGTCCCCTTTTAAAACAGCACATGACATCGTCACTGGTAGGAAGAAGCAACCTGGATGGGCCCCAAATACTCCATGTCTTTGGGCTCCTTTCTCTCCCATGACAGCCCTCACGCCACTGGATAGAATTATAATATTTTGACATATTTCAAGAAAGCTTTGAGGTGGTGATATAACACTCTCTTAAAATTGGTTTACTGATGTGATACATGGTGGTTTCAACAGTTTAAATTTTAATTACAAAGTTGTTTTATGCACATAAGTCTGTAATTTTAGGTTTATCTATGTCTAAGAAATCTCTGCTTTCCTGATAACCATAATTCCTGAAATTTGTGATAGATTTCACAGCATCTGATGGTAATTCCATGATGTAAGATTATAATTCTGAGTGGGGAATAAGATTCAGAGAGAAAGAAAACTAAAACTAAAACTTATACAAATTTGTATATATACAAATATTGTTAATGAGCACTAAGGCAATAAAATAAAATTTCAAGTGGAGATATATACTAAAATGTAAATGCACCCTTTACAACTTTCAGGAATCTTCACTAGCCATTTTAACAAAATAAAACATTTTTAAAAATTCATCAGAGGAATGTATCCCTATATATTTGGCTTACTCTTTGAAAAGAAGTAATATTCAGAAAATCACAGATATATCTTATGATATAATAGTGGCAACTACATCTATAATCAAAATTGAGGATGACAGTCATGTATAGAGGACTGAATGTATCAAATGATGTTATTCTGTTTTTCTTATACGTCCCAGTAGTTCCTTATAATTCTAGTAAGGTAGTTTTCATGAAGCTCAAGAAAATGTCATTGAGGGTTTGTTACTTCTATCTCATAAATAGGAAGTAATATAATAGATACAATGAGATAATGATGGGCAAAACAACCTTAGTCATAAGATGGTGGTAGGTTTAAAATAAAGGTTCCTTTCAGTTTTCCAGTGTTTTTAATTCTAAAAGCAGCAGCTTCATCTAATATAAAATGTTCTACAGTATGCTTTTGTGTATAATGAGTGACCATAGGACTCGGTTTGCCTTCCTAAGGTTTTCATTTCATTCTTCCTAATCTTAGTTAATCTATTTACTTATATCCCCTACTAATAATAGAAGAGGGCATTTATCTAAGAGTTGCTGTATGGCCAGCCCTTGTAGACTGTTTCTAACATGTTATTCCTAATCCTTAAAACAACCCTGTAAGAAACTCATTAGTATTTGCATTTTACAGATGAGACGAGAACTAGGTTTCAGTATGGTTGTGTCACAGGTAAAAGATCTAATAAGTTACAGAGGTGTAATTTAAGCTTAAATATTTGTAATTCAGTGTCTATTTCCTTCCTGAAGAAAGGGACTTTGTCTCACTCACCTTAGATTCTGTCTCCATAGCATCTGGAAAAATGTCAATAAACTTATTTAAATGAAGTTAATTCGCTGAGATATTATAGAATCATATAATTAGGACTGGACTAGAGTTTTATATTCTAAGCATGACCCATCACTGATTAACTTATAAAATCTTTAATAAACCCTTTTGCCTTTCCAGGTTTTCATGGCGATTTGATTGTATCCCCAACAGTATTAAGAGAATGTCAACGTTTTTAGTACAAAGTTTGGAACCCTAACAAGACCAATAACTCCTTTCTCAGTGATGCAAACTTCCAATAATTCCCCCAAGAGATAATGAGACTTAGAAGCATGCCAGTGTATTTAAAGCATTCTCCTTTTGCTCATTTTTTTTTTTTTTGACTCTGTAACAGCATGGCCTCTGCTGTATTTTCTTAGGCTTCATAATACTGAATTGGATGGCAATTTTATGGCATGCCACAAACATATTTTCTTTGTTCTGGATATCCTACAAGCAGCAGGTGGCTTGCACCACACTTTCTCAATACATTGTGTTGAGCTGCTTTTTGGTTTTTGGTATCAGTTCTTCCTGCCCATGGTTTATCAGTCTGGGCAGGATGCAGTATACTTTGACAATTTTTAAGGAATTAGTTGAAAAACCTCAGTAACTCACAGGAAAAAAATAGACTAAAATATTGCTTTTCTAAGTGCTCCAAAAGTTGAAGCCATGCTTCTATTAGAGCCTTCTGGAGAATATGCCCGAGTGGAGCATCTTTTGCTGGCATTTTTCATCTATGTTCTGACTCAGATGCTCTTATCATTGTATGCTGATTTTAAAACCATTTCAGGAGGTACAGTTAGAGAGGAGTGGATTATTTATTTAAATATCATTCTCTCCCATAAGATTTTCTTTTCAATAGCTTGACTTCACCTGTGGCTGTAAATATGAAACTCGGAAATAAATTAATTAAAAGCTAAAACTGTTAACATTTGATAGTCAACCAAATCAGGGAGATACTTTTCCTATACTAAATAGAAATTCCATATGCTGAATGCTGGGTTTATGCTGGCAACTCTAGCCCAGCTGTGTTGAAGTTAAATGGCTTTACATTTCAGAAGAGAGGAGGATTGTTTCTGGATTGAAACAATCTCCAGATGATACTGGAAGGCATGAAGGTATATACAACTTCCCTGAACTGGCAGGTTCACTTTGCAAAGTAGAACCCTCCTTTGCCCCACCTTCTTTCCTTTCATTGTGATTCAAGATAATGTTTAGGCACTGACAATTTCAGCAGGACCCTGTTGCCAGAATCTATCAAGAAATTGAGTTTACTTGGCAGTTGATTGCTTAGGAAGTAACATTTTTTGTTGGCCACTCATTCAATTTCTATTGTAGTTTACATCTGTATTTCCAGAACTACACACGTCAAACCACTATGATAATATATTTGTGTTGTCATTGCTTAATTGCTACAGTATCATTCCAGAAGATTTTTTTACCTGACACATTAGGGAGCAATTGTTGCCAAGAAAAAACTAATTCAAATCAAACCCCATTAACAATGAAGCATTTAGGCTTCTGGGCCCCCACCTTCAAATGCCTTGAGGTTCTAGTAAGAAGTTTGAATAAGTGAAACAGGCTCATATAAGATAATACAGAGTCTGTGTCCTACATGCCTGAGTTCTAAGTAAACCAAGTAAAAAATTCAAACAACTGAGTCATCAAAGCAAAACTCAGTTGTGAGTAAACTGACAGATAGGTTGGAGGGTAAGTCTGTAGCCCCTGCAGGTAGTTAGAATGAAGCATCCATTCTGTGGCTCCTACATTTCTCTCTGTCAGGAAGTGCTGATTTGAGAATGAACAGCTCTGGACATGTTCAGCCATGATTTCGTTCACAGCTCTGGATAAACTGTGGTTGGAGAAGGCTCTTTACCCAGAGCCTTCAAAAAAGTAATAGGCAAGTGAAGTCACTAATCAAGATTAATTTGCCAAATCCCCAAAGTTGCTTCAATACAAATCAGAACATTGATGTCTCCATAATTAAGAGAATATAGTTTTCAAGGTTAGCATTGGAGAGATACTAGAAATTCCAGTTTCCAGCATTAAGAAAAAGATTTATATATACTGAACATTTATAAAATCATGGCTCTTGAGAGCTGTTAAGGATATTTCATGAATAATCTGTCCTGCCCTCATTTTAAAACTGAAGATTCTGAAGTCAAGCAAGTTTAGTTGGATTTCTCAAAGTCACACAGTCTGTAAGTCAAACAGTTGGTAATAAATAATACTGGTTGGGACATATTTCCTAACCTCCATGCTTTATTTCCCTTAGGTCTATGCCACATATATTAAGTAGAATAGATGCATATTCTACTCCACATCACTTCTTCTCAAGATGCCCTACCTTCCCCCACACATTAACCTATACAATGAGATTTACACAATTAAGTATGAATGCCAAATTCTGCAAAATCAGGGAAATATTTGTGACTTATAAAAAAGCAACTTCTACCAGTAGTAAAACGTTTTATCTGCTGTACCGCTGTCAGCATGGGCCATTGGTGGGGATCCTTTCAAACATAGGATCTGCCTTGGCAGAGCAGAGGGTGATTCCTGTGCATTCAATAAGGGCAGGAAAGAGACCCTGCCTGAGACATTGCATGCAGTGCCAAACCCCTGTCAGCATTCAGCTACATGCAATATACGATTGAGGGCTTTAAGACATGGGATACAAGTGAAACATATTTAAATGTGATAGGATAGGTATATCGATATATTTTCAACAAACCAATTTGGTAACATATATTGTTCTCATCTTCTGAGATACTTTTGAAATGGTCCCATCTTGCATCCTACCTAGTCTTCAAAAAGCCTCTCTCTTTCTTTGATTACACATTGAGATGTTTCCTTACATGTGTTATTTCCACACATATGTTGACTTATTTATTCAAACATATCAAGCTTCTTCATGTTCTGAATACATCACAGTTTAGACAACACCAAACACAATACTTGGAATAGCTAAAGTCTCAATAAATACTGTATATAAATGAAAGTCCGTATTAGGGTCAAAAAGGAAAATAAATTGCCATGCAAAATAAAACTAGCAAAGGTAGAGGAGTTTAATTGCTATAGTAAATTATGTAATTGCTACAGTATCATGCTGAGAACTAGAGGAGGGAGTGACTACCTTTTTTGGAGGGATCAGCTAAAAGCTCACACTTGAAGTGATATCTGAAAATCGGCAAATTTCTAGCTCAGCGAGAACAGAAGTACAAAAAATCCTAATGCTTTGTCTATTACAAGTCCATTCAAAAACACGCACTTGGACAAGCTTTTACTGCCAAATTGTCCTTTCCTTTAACTTAATGATATACAGATACAACAGGAACAACCTGGAAGATGACACATTCGGACATTAAAAGGAGCAAAACTTACTTTTTGCCATGGAATGTCATGTATCCAGTATCATGAAACATCATATACAATTTGAAATACTGGTTAACCAGCTGGTACAAAAAATGTGCAAGGACTTTAATCATAAATCAATGAAAGGATTTTTTTTAAGTATATATCATTATGTTAGGGCAGACAGCTTTTTAAAATTTTAGCTTTAAGCATGGTGGGAAAACATTTAGAATCTGCTCAACAGTGTGGTCATTAGACTATCTTAACTGCCCAGATGCTGCTACCTTTAGATTAACTTGAATTGCATAAAAATTGTGGGAAACCCTTGTTGTCTGTTGCATAATTACATTTGTGGAAGGGAAGGGATTTCTTTAAGTATTGCTGAGGCTTTTAGGAGTGCAGGAATAATCTCTTCTGCAGGGGCTTTATTTTTTCCTTTGTCTTTTGGAGCCTAGACCTTTGTCCAAAGGGAACTGGTGCTGTTTTGGGAAGAAATATTACATTTTCCTTTCCTAATCTTTGTCATATTTTTATTTCAATTTTTCTCAGTATATTCAATGAATATTTATTGAAAGCCTGGTAAGTACCAATAGGTGCTGGGAAGCTTTAAGGAAAAACCAGAATATTTCACCAGGAAGTGCTTTCCTGTTTATCTATTCTGGATGAAATTCCCTCTTTAGATATAACCACTAGAAGACATTGTATAAGCAGCTAAAAGGGGTTGTCACCAGGGACTAAAGATGAAAGTGAAGGGATGGGGCAAGAAACATCATAGGATCTGCTTGTATTATTTTATTCATTACTGTATGTATGTATTATTCTGACAAAAATTAACACCAAGTAACTGAATATTTAAAAAAGAGGATCAGACATGCTTATATCCTCAGAATGAGGATCTAAAAGACATTAGGAAGTGGGATAAGGTAAAATCAGATTAAAAAGAGCTAATGACATGACATTAAAATTTGTCAATTTAATAAAAAATCATAAAAACTCACCTAATGCTACAAGCTGTTAAAGGACTTAGTTTTGAATTGGTGAAGCTGGTTTGACCAGTAAAATTCTCTCTGCTACCCATTCTTAGAATATGTGAAATCATGGAATCTCTCCATTGAATTGAAGAAGCATTTTCTGAATCCCTACCATGTTTCTAGCACTGCACTAAATACTGGAATTACACAATTGAATTAGATAGAGGCAATTCTTATCCTCGTGGAGTTTATGGTTTAGTAGCACAAATAAGACCAAGAGTGATTAACTTCATCCTACCAAGAGTCAAATACCAAGTTTATGACATAGCAAAAAAGCAGAAAATTGTTTTTATACTGCTTAAGTGACCTGGAAGCACCAGTATTTTTCTAAGATAAAGTGTCAGCTCAGGTCTCCTTAACTCAAACTGTTGTAGTGAGTTAAAATTTGCTGCAGTTTTGTAACAGAAATCTTAATTTTCTAGGCAATCAAATGTGTGCCTTATGATTTAAAATGCAAAATATAAATGCAACTTTGTCTGGGAACAGACAGCAAAACACATACATTGCAGGCTAGAAAGTTGGTGACACTTGTTATTCCAGAACAGAATGTTTGCTCAATATCTCCTGGATTGTAGTGACAGACACGTGTCTCCTAGCTTTGTTGGAACTAGTATAGATAGCTGCTTCTAACTATTTTCAACAGTGTAAGAGAAAGACAAACTCTGAATAAAGATAACCAGTCTATCACCGGAGATGGAAAAAAAAAATACAGTTCTATGAAGGGAGGTGTTCTCCACCTGTCATCTTTAATCTGAGTTGATTGAGGTTACATTAATTTTGGGTCTCATGGGTAGTAGAAGCCAACTGTTCCCCCAAAGCAACAACCTAAGCAAATATAAGATTATGGCTCTAAGCAATCTTCACGTACATTCCATAAAACTTCTCTGTGAGACATAGGAGTTATCCCAGGGACAATGACCAAACTAGGTGTGTTGCCTTCTCACACATTGCCCACTATAATTGATAGAGGGGCAGAGGAAAGCAGAGAAGCCAAGAACTGAAAGAATGAGGCTTCAAGCTTACAAATCATGTGTTCAAAAGAGAAATCATTTCTCAAGAAAAGATTTGGAAAGCAGCCTATTTCCAAACCCCTTGTGACTAAAGTTTTAAAGTGTTGTCAAAACAGTTTGGTTCATCAGGCTGTAAGATGCAAAACAGTTATAGCATTATCCTTGTGCATGTTAAACTAAAAGAATTAAACAATTAATCATAAAGCATCCCTCAAAGAGCATTTTTTTCTAAAAGAAAGAATATCATCAGCTATATTTATGTGAAAATTTGGAGGTAATAAGAGGTGAAATGACTTGAGATTGATGGTAGCATAATCCTAGCTCATTTTCATTTAATGGTTTAGCAATTCCATGATTTGGATTGCTTTCCAATTAAGTAGATTCAATATGGAGCCCTTTACAAAAATTTCTCTAAAGATTAAATATTGATGCCTTTGTTTAGTGGGTAATGATTACACATTTATTTCTACATTTATGTTAACTTCATTACATCTCAGTTGCAACAAAATATTTTCCATAAAATTTTTATTTTTCCTTAACTTCTAAACAATAAAGGAATCTAATAAAGAAATAATCATAAAACATGTTACAGTCAGTAACAATAAAATCATTATGGTCTGTAGTTTCTTTATTTTCATTTTTAGTTTCATCCTTACATGGTGACTTCCTGTCCTCACTAACAAATGGTATTAACAACATCATTCATTTTTTTATTTCCTCACTCCTACTGTTCTTTATTAAATAGCTTGCAACATGGGTGGAATTGATTGAAGACAGCATCTACCCATTACCATAGAACAACAAGTTTGAAGTAAACTAATAAAAGTAAAGTCGAGTGAGGCTTGACTCTGAAGAGATCACTGTTTTTCAAACTTTTTCATTATTGGCCCTCCCTGGCGGGAGATTTTTAAGATATTTTTTTCTTAATACCTCCAATTAAATTTTAACGCTGCAGATACACTATTTATTATTAATGTACTGTGAACTTTTACAGGGCATAGTTTTAACAACTAAGATTTTTCTACAGAACCCTCAAGAGCCAATTATTCCCCCTTGGGGGAGATATCACCCCCCTTGAGAATGCATGGAATAGAGAAAAAGAGCTCAAATGTTTCCACCACCACAGGAAACTGAACAATCCACTAGATATCTACTAGTGTAGACTAAAATATTTAGCTAGAAGGCAAAATTTCTTTGAAGTGTTATAAGTCTTTACAGTTTCCATTCTAATGCCCAATATATTAATATGTACTTTGGTTTAAAATGTATTTTCCCCAAATCTTCCAGACTTGGGGACTTACTCTGAGGATGTGTCATGTGTATTCTGTGGCTTTGTGTACTCCCTACCATACTGTCACATCTTCCTGTCACTGGTATTCCAATTCAGCAGGTATTGAAAGGCTCATGTATTCTTGAAAGCCTATGGATCCCTAGAATGGCTCATGCTGCTGCAGTGCAACTCAACAGACTAAAGAGAACTCACATCGTTGTCTCCTTTTGGTTCCCAGCCCCTGCTTTCTGCCCTTCCTCCCCGCTGCCCTCTGCCCCCAATCCTGACATTCTTCCTCCAGGAAAAAAAAGTTCCCCTTCATATGATGTTGGGAATATCTGTGAAGAAAGTTTTCATTGAAAAATACATATGCTAAAGTGGTAGATAAGACAGCATGACACCAGAATGGGTTCACTAGGCTAGAGAATCAATGAGATCCTTGAATGTGTGTCTGCCTACCAGGTTCCTTTCGCTCTATGCAGACATTCTCCATTGGAACATGTTATACGATAACATGAAACTTGTAATAGCTTCAGAACATATCTCCACCCTTACTACTGGGAATATGATCTGGTTTCACCTTCTTTACAATACTATTTTCTAGAATGTAGTAGGTTAATATAATACGTGATACTGTGTATTATACTATGCTGAAAGATTGTATTTTAAAATCATATCACTAATACATACCTATAGAAAAGGAATTGGGGGAAAATGCAGAGGAATAATAACAATAACAATATAAATGCCATAATAATTACATTATTCTCAGTGGCAGAATTCTCACCTGCCATGCTGGAGACCAAGATTCAATTCCCCGTGCCTGCCCATGCAAAAAATAAAAAATTAAAAAATTACATTATCCTTTATCCTACTACCTAGCGATAACAAATGTTAAATAGCATTCCAGATGTATAAAATCTTTCCATATATTTTGAATTTTGTTGCCTTCTAGTTAACTTTTACATAAATGATATTATATTCTGCATCCTCTTATATAATGTTATTTTGGGTCATTTATTCTTAAATAATGAAAGTCTTTCCATTTAATAAATATGCTATCATCATTACTTTTTTGCTTTTCCTTTTTTAGCATGGACAGTCACCAGGAATCGAACCTGAGTCTCTGGCATGGCAGGCCAGAATTCTGCCGCTGAACCACCATCCCACCACTCTATCATTACTTTCAATGGTATGAACACCAGTTTATTTTCAATTAGGAGACAAAGCATTCTAGAATTAGATAAAAATCAGTTTAAGTAAAATGATTAGATTATTATGACGAGTTCTTCAACTTTATAGTCTCTAATGCTTGGCTCCCAGGAAACAAAAGCCATACACCTGTGTATACCCTATTAATTACCTAACTTGCTTTCTCATCATCCCCACTTGGGGTAGAACCATAAAGAGTACATTTGGTCTTCTGTACAATTTTACTTCCTTACTGTTTAATAACTGGATAGATCTTTCGTCAGCTTTAGATCATCTAACGATGAGTTCAAGAACCAAATCTGATATGTAATAGGAAAAAAGAGAATATAATTTCCCATGAAACAGTACGGAAAAGTGATACTGCTCTCCAGTTTGACAATACTCCATGGAATTGCCTTTTACTGAGATCTTATGTCCAGGTGATGGCCATGGCTAATTACTTGGGACCAGAAAATGAAATCCCTGTTGACCCTTCCACTCAATTGTCATAGAGGTTTATCTTTTAGCATTGATGTTAATGAGATCCCAATTGCATAGCTCAAATCTGTGAATATATAGGCAAAATTTGGAGCAGCGGTTGAGTTGTTTCAAAATTGTTCCAATGTAAGATATACTCTGGACTCTAGAGCCTGGGCATAACCCAGATATCACTTGCTAAAACATATATCAGCTGCTGGACACAACAAAGGATATAAATGGGTCATGGTGACCTTCCTGGCCTTGCCGCTGACAGGAACCCTTGTAGAGTGAACTCACTGTGGTAGTCAGAGGTAAAATAAGGCCGTGGAAAGGCTAATTCTTTTTCTAGGCATAACAATCTGTGTCTTTCAATATGAACACTGTTCTCATTCCCAGAACACTATTTGTACCACTAATGAGTCTTAACTTTCAAGATGATATGCACTCTCCTTTCAAAACTGCACAACTTTTCTTTCTACCCGTTGGTTACATAAAATTCATAAAGAAGTGAGTGACCCCAATAAGGTGACAAGTTATGGACTCATCCCCCTGGTGGGAAGAAAAAAATTGTACTAAGGTGATGTTGAGGAACTCCATTCTCCAGATATTACCACTGTTTTGGTAATAGTGCTAAAGCTACCAGAATGCAATATACTAAAAATGGATTGGCTTTTACAGAAGAGATTTATTATGTTACAATTCAAAACCCATGAAAATATCCTAATTAAGGTATCAAGAAGAAGATGCCTTCATTCAAGAAAAGCTAATCACATACAAGGTTTCTCTGTCACATGGGAAGGCACATGGTGATGTCTTCTGGCCCTTCTTTCCTGGGTTGGTGTCAAAATGACTCTCTTTGTTACTGTGGGTCCTTTCTTAGCATCTCCCAGGACATTCTTTCTCCAAGCATCTGCTCTCTGTGTCGGCTTTGCAAGAACCTGTGCTTCTCCAAAATGTCTCCCTCTTAAAGGACTCCAGTAAGAAAATTAAGAGCCAACTTGAATGGGCAGGGTCATATCTCCATGGAAAGAACCTAATCAAAGGGTACCACCCAAAACTGGGTGGTTCACACCTCCATGGAAACAACCTAATCACAAAGCTGCCCCTACAAGTGGTCTGCCCCCACAAAAATGGATTTACACACATGGTGTTTCTGGGATACATAACAGTTTCAAACCAGCAGAACTATCCCTGTCACAGGCACTGCATAATGGAATCTTGAGGCCCCATCTCTCAGTGTGACATTATTTTCAATAATCCTTAAAGGTGGACTTACCTGTTACATTCTAGACAACTGAGTATTGTTCAAAAGAAATCTCTTGAACAAATCCAATAGATGTGATAGCTTCCTTTACTAACCTTTACAAAATTGCTTCTTGTCTTACTCTCCAGCTTTTCTTGAGCTTTAGGAGCTACACCCTTCTTTTCCCATCTCTTCTCCAAAATCAATAAAATGTAGCAATAAGAACAAACCCCATTCCATGCTAAAGAATTGTGTGTTATAATAAAAGCCATGGTGTCCATGTAATGAACACATATATAGGAAATTATTAGGGAAATGAAAAGCCAAGCAAATGCAGAAGATAAGAAGAAAGTGTTCATGTTTGTTAAATACATCACATCTTATGTTGGTCTCTCATACATCCGTTTAGATTAACATGAACTTTTCAGCACAATGCCCTTGCAGCACTTGCATTTATCCTCAACTTTCTTTCAGGGGTCATTGGTAATTTTAATAACCACTCTAGGAAAGGCAATCACTTTTGTTATTGGGCAAAAGTCCTAAATGATCATAACTACTGTAGATATTCTAGGAATAAGAACACGATTAAAAGTTAGAGTCATAGACAGTGGCTTGATCTACCCCATGACTTTGATGTAAGGTCCACCTCTTTTAATTTTCCCCATCCCCCTCTGGCCTTGAATTTTTTTCTGTTGAACATAGTGAAGCAGGGAAATTGCATACAGATGAAAAAGTACTAAACATAAATACACAGCATTTATTCAGACTGCTGACAGCATTTCAAGAATGTGTATGAAAGTTCCAGGAAGAACAGTTACATAACCATTGTCTTAATGTTCCATAAATAAGTTTAAGTGACATAAGGAGTAGCAAAGTGAGACCTAGAGCATGGATCTGAGAACTCAAGGGAAATGTAGGTTGTTGGGTTTTTGTTTTGTTTATCTTTGTATTTGTAATTATTTTAACTTCCTTGGCCCAAAGTCTTATGATACAAGTTTTTCCTAAAATGTCCTTGAACAAATATGTCCTTGCCACAACTCTTGTTTAATACAAGTTTTACAAGATAAAAACTGAATTGTACAAAATTATTTAGGGATGGAATGAGAGTGAAAATGAGAATGACAGTTCACAGTTTTCTATACAGGAGATTTTCTACCTGAGAAAATCCATTAGTTTTAAATGGAAATTTATTAAAGAATACAGGTGAGCTAAATGATAGTCAATAACAATTTTTACTCGTTCTCAGAAGATTTTTCTTCTCCTTTCAAGAAAGATAAACACCAGGTTATCTCTCTCAGTAGTGTTCCTATTCTTTGAATATAAAAAAAGAATGTCTTTCCCTACTAAAATGAAGACACTCAGGAAGAAGCTAAAGAAAATTAATTAATAAGTATGTATCTCACATGCTGGATTTGATCTTTAAACTCTCCTCCTTAATAATGAAGTCACAGAAGGAATAATTAGCAACTATAACACATACTAAAGGAAGTGTCTTATGGAAACATTCCAATTAAGATTAAAAATAAATGTTTCTGGTCTAAAAGTTAATGTGCCAGTGAATTGACAGAGTTGACAAATTCTTTATCCAAAAGATTGTCCCTGTGATTTGGAATCTTGTTCGCTAGCAATCTTGGTGAACAGAACTTCCTATAATCCCTGAAGTCATATAGCATAGGACACCTCCTAACCCTCTTCCTGTGGAGAAAGCATGAACACAATGGACATCAAAATCTCTGAAGGGAGTGATAGAACCATCAGTGGGTCGCACAGAAGGGAATTTAGCAGTCATTTTTTCATTCAGACAATAACAGCAGAAAAGAAAAGCAGCACAACAAAAATTACAAGATTACAACAAATAGGATTTAGTTCAGTGTCCTTGTGGTTCTCTTAGTCTTCTTTACCCATGTTGCATATTTAGATTTTTCAAGGCTCTTTACCAGGTGCCATATTCATTTTAATTTAGTGTGCCCTCCCAAATCTTTTGACTCCCAAATCTACATCTTCTGTCAGGATCTTTCTTCTGAGTCCAGATCCATACATCCAATCACCTACTCAACATATCCAGATAGGATGCCTTAAAAGCTACTCAGACTCAGAAGTTTCAAAGGTCAATTCATCATCTTTCCTCCAATACTTTTTCTATCACCTACCCCAGCAAATGAAAGAACTAGTCATCCGGTTTGTGAGGTGAAATCTTGAACTTGGCTCTTTTACTCTGTTTTAGTTTTTAACCTTCTGGAATGTGATATACAGAAACAGAATGGCTTTTAAAAAGGGGAATTTATTAAGTTGCAAGCCTACAGTTCTAAGGTCATGAAAATGTCCAAATTAAGGCACCAATAAGAGGTTACCTTCATTCAAGAAAGACCATTGAAGTTCAGTTTCTCTCTTAGTTGGAAGGGCATATGGTGACATCTACTAGCTCTTTCTCCTGGCTTCTTGTTTCATGACACTCCCCTGGGGGCATTTTCCTTCTTCATCTCCAAATGTCTCTGGCTGCCTCAGCTCTAAAGCATTTTCCAAAGTGGTTCCCTCTTAAAGAGCTTCAGTAAGCAACCACACCTTGAGTGGGTAGAGACACACATCCATGAAAAACACCTAATCAAAAGTTACCACCCACATTTGGGTGTGTCATATCTCCATGGCAACAATCAAAAAGCTGTCACCCAGCAATATTGAATGAAGATTAAAGAAGTTGGCTTTTCTGGGGTACACAACAAATTCAAACAGGCAAACTCTCCATCAGAAAACATAGCCCCTCAATTGTTATTGATTTTCATCTCTTAAATCTCTCTTAAGATCTCTTCTTTCCATTTCCCAAACCTCTACCATCCTGGTCCAAGCTAGTATCAACTCTTTCTGGGCAGCTACAATAATCACTAACTATTCTCCTCTCTCTGACTTAAGCCTCCCACCCATCCACAGTGAAGGAAGAAGGAGTTTTTTTTTAATGAACATCTTATCCCCCACCTCAAAAAAATCTCACAAAGGCTTTTCATTGTTGTTACATAATAACCAGATCCCTTAACATGGCTGGAAGGACTTGTTTTTGCTAGGATTAGATCAATTCCCCAATCTATTACTCTGTGTAGGTTTCTTTCCTAGTTGCAGTGCTCATCAAATTTCCCTTTTGTACGTTAGTGGTTTTATTTATTTAATATTTGGATCCCATCCCTTTCTACGCTACTGGACCATGAGGGCAATTATCATGTTTGCTCAGATGACCATATGCCTGGCACATTGATAGTTGAATGAATGGGGAATAAATGAGAATATGAAACACCACATTAAAAATGACAGTCTGTAAACACAATAAAATCTTGTGTTTATGAAGAATTAATTCTTCTAGTAGTCATGTGGCTATCCTGAGTTGTAACATAAAGCCTAGTTTATTTGGGAAAAATAATTTACATTCAGTAGGAAAGAGGTTAAAAGAAGGGGAAATATGAGCAAAATTGTTTGAACATTCTTAAGTACTGAATTAGGGTCCCAATAATTCGAAATGATTGCTAGATTCAACTTTGAAAATTGAATGTTATTAGCTAAAAGCTTCTGCCTGAATTTAAAGTCAATTTAAAGGCTATATTATTACTTTGAACTAGTCACCCACTGACTTGATGTTTATATATATAAAGTTTTACATATTATTCTTCTGATCATTTTTCATTCATGGAAATCACTTTTTCTTTCTCATTTTAGTATTCACTACAATTTACATAATACAATTTTTCTGTTATTTAAAATGATATTGGAATATTCCCAAATATGCCATTGATTCAGGCTATGAATCATTGTCACTCTAAAACCTGATCTAATTCTTGATGTTTGAAGTTACTTTTTGGGGGGGAGCAGGGGCTGGTGCATGGTCCAGGAATCGAACCCAGGTCTCCCATGTGAAAGGTGAGCATTCTACCACTGAACCACCCATACACCCTAAAGTTACTTTTAAATGAGATTTTTTTATATTGCTATTTTTCTTGAAAGGAAGTTTTAGAATGTTAATGAAAGTGAATTTGACAAACTAAAAATGTGATTGTAAATGATCAAAATCAATTTGTGTTTGAAATCTGTCAAAATTCTATTTCATGACTTTAGAATTTTTTCCCAAGTCCATTTTTAAAAGAAGCATTGTTTATCTGAAATTATTAGGAGGAGGAGACATCTTATCTATGTAACCACTAGGTAGCATACACATTTAGGTTAAATCCTACAGAAAAGGGATGATATGTACATTAAAATCTCCCAAATTCATATAGGATAGACCACTGGATGTTGGTGTTTTCTAAACAGAAGAAAACTCCAGCACATCATTCGAAAGAAAATACTTGGAAATAGATCATGAAACACTGAATCAGGTCACAGATTTCACATCTTTCTTTTCCTTGATGGCTGTTTCTACCTTGGACAGTCTAAGAGAAAAATTAAACTTTAAAAGAAAGCTTATTTTTACCCTGTAGGAATATGCCTGGATGTGTGTGGTATATTGTTATGTTTTTGACAACCCATATCAAAGTTACTGAGTTGAGAACATATCTTAAATGAATTTTGCCCACTAAGTTTTTACTTAGTAGAAGTTTTCACTATAATATTTAGATTATTCTAATATTTATAATATATTTCTTGTTAAGGAAAGAGTTTAAGGGCTAATAGGAAAAACTCCCAGTTATATATTTAGAGTTGTAAATAATTCCAAGAACATTCTTTGCTCAGAGTTTTTTTTTTTTTTTTTTTTCCTTTTCTTCATTTACAAGAAATAGAAGAACCAGGGTTAAATCCAGTTGCAAAGTCACCATTTGAATCTCTGGGGAAAAACAGGTCTTTAGTCTCAGACCATATAATCTAGAGGAGTTTAAAAATATCAAAGGCAGTCTATTCACCTTTGAAGGGAAGGCTTTTGAAAATGAAAGTACATCTGAATGCTGAATTATATATTAAAGTCGTGAAATAAAATTTATTCTGAGTCCTGCCCTCACCTGAGCACTGCTGCTGCACATGATTTGTGCCAGTCCTGACTTAGCTTTGTGCTCTGACTCTTCTCCTGTGCTTTCAGTTCATGAGTGTGACAAATGCTGCAGAGAGGCAAAATGGATGCTGCACCTGTATTAAAAACCATGCACTTGTAGTTGAGGGAGATGAGAAATGAAGTTATAAAATAATTTAGTGGACATAAAACAGTTACTAGGAATTTTATTTAAATATTTAAATCCATGTCAAAGAAGTCCTTTTTAGAGGAGAACTATAAAAGTAATATCCTGTGAACAATGGGCACTCTACCTGTAGCAAAGATTATATACCCAAAGTATCATTATCCTAACAAGGATCCTCTTCCAAGATAAAAGAATTGAGATATGTAAAGTTGTTAAATAGCATCCTGGAATACTAATGGTCTTGGAAAATTTGTGCAAAAATGAATAGAAAGTTTAAATTAATTAAAGCCACAAAGTCATAATATTTCTATGTGACATCAATTTGTATTAAAAATTTACCTTCAGTTTAGTCTACTATAATGTAGAAGTCCAAATAGAAACCCCAAATGCACTCATCCAAGGGAAAGATGTGTGAAGTGTGTTCTCTACGACATCTTCTATGTCTACACATCTATGACTATAGAGTAAGGAATAAATCCCAATTCCCAATTGTAATTTTAAAACTGAAAATAAATTGTAATAATGAAATTGTGCCTCTTCTAAGTTATGTATGTGTGTGTGTGTGTGTGTATATATATAGTATATAGAGATGTAACATTTTGATCATATAAGTATTTATTTCATAATGATGTCATCCTAACACAAGAAAGAGATGAGTCTGCTGATGTTATTCTATTCAAAATAAACTTAAAACTTTTCAAAGAATGATAATGGGTAAAAACTGAGTTAAAAATAACATTACATAAGTGTTTAAAACTGTCTAAACAATTGAAAATTATTTTCATATCTACTGGAATTTCTATTTGCAACCTTTGACAAAGATTGACCCAGGGCTTTTCTTGGCAATGAATGATCATTTAACAAGTTTAACTACCAGACTAATCAGTATATGTTTTGCTTTAAATTGCATCAGAGACATCTCACATCATAAAAATCACAGTACATTTTAAGAAAATGTCTTATTAAATTTCTATGAAAAGAAAGCAATATTTTAAAAATTCCCTTTTGTTAGTAAGGTCTAGAAAAACTTCAATAGTGTAAGAAGCCTTTTCAACATAAGGTCTAACAATGTCAATTAGTAGTTTTTATTAGAAAATATTACTGATATTTTTATGAAACCAGAAAGTATTGTTAGCTATTTCTATAGTTTTAAAAAGTCTTTAATTCTCATAAAGTATATGAAAGAAGACAAAAAGTTGAGAGGTTAAATACAAAGAAGAAAGTACCTCTTTTTAGGGTATTTAATTAATATTTTAATAATATGGGAATAAATTATTGAGAGCCAGAAGTGAGGATAATTCAAAGTGGAAGCAGAAAAAAAAAAGTTTACTCTGAAATACATAATGAAGATTTAATGGGGAGAGATAATAAAGTAACACAAAAGAAAGAGTAAAGGGGACATCATAATTCTAAGTTTGAGTGCAGGAAGACTCAACATAATACCTTATTTGGAATCTACTTCTATCCCCAAACCTCTTGCAACTGCCCCCACACTGCAAGCTTCCTGCTTTGCAGGAATAGACACCTTGCCCCATTGTTGCTAGCTCAGTGGTAGCTCTATCCTTGAGCTAAGATGAATTTCTCACAGTCTCTCTCTTTAAAATTCAAGAAAGCACAGTGATATTTTTCCTTTGGTTGAGAATAGCCAGTTTTCAAGGATATGTTGGGTTAGGGCCAGTCAGCTTGGTATCAAACCAGAGCCACCAGAAAGCCAAAGCCAGGTGTGAAATTACAAGCAAACAGAGAAAACCTCGCTGCAGACAAAGTTAGAAACAACATGGCTAAATTGAGAGTCAGACGCCTGACTTGCTGCCTGCGGATGTGGCTGTTAAGGACATATATCCTGGCTGTCATTCCTGAACTTCAATTCTATGGGATTCTACCTTTTCATTTCTTCTTTAAATTTCAGTTAATTTGAGTGCATTTCGGTCCTTTTTCCCAAATACTCCATAGGAAAGCCACTGGTAGGGCACACGTGTGGTTCAGTCGCAGAATGCTTGCCTTCCATGCCGGAGACTGAGGTTTGATTCCTGGTCCATGCACGTTCCAAAACAAACAAACAAGCAAGCAAACAAACAAACAAAAAATTCAGCAAATGGCACTGCAATAATGGGATGCTCACATGGAAAAAGAATGAAATGTGACCCTGCCATACAGCATTCCAAAAAAAAAACAAAGCCACTAGTAAAAATGGAAAAGTTAGAAAAATTTATTTTAGAATAGGAAATCATTTAGAGGTTGGTTGTCAACTACCTGTTACCCTAAACCAGAAAATAATCTCCCTCTTTCTGTATACTTTCCATGCTAGCACCTTATGTATTTATGTTCTAACCTTAAAATCCAGTGTATACATGTGGCTATCTCAATGAGCAAAGTAAAAGGAAAATAAAACAGGGTATCTTGCTTTTAAAAAAGAATGAAAGTGTTAAAATAAGTAAAACAAAATACTGTTTCTATGGCTAAGAGATTTGAAACGGAATCAGGAGGCTGTCTTGGAAGTTACTAAGGCAGGTCTCAGCCAGCTATCACACACTGCCACAGTATGTAAAGCTCAAACAGCAGTGCTCCTCAAAACCCGAAGGACAACAGCGCACCAGAAACAAACCACAAGATAAAGAACTCAGCTAACTATATAAGCTGAAGGACAACCAGAATACCCTACCAACTCCAATATCCACCAACCACAAAAAAACTTACGTAAACTTCTTTTCCTTTAAAAACCCTTACCTGGAAATGCCAAGACTGGACATAATTTGAATTGCTACCTGAATCTGTGCTGCCCTATTCTAAGGCCCCCCCCTTTATTCCCTTTTAGCTTATTTTGTTATTTCTTGTTTGATAAAAGCATAATAATATCCTGATATGTATGCTTCTTTAGAAGAGACTTTATATGGTTCAGCTTAAAACTGACATGTAAACTGACTTCCTGCAAAGAGATCCTGTGAAAAACGGGAATGCTGAGTAATTTGAGAAGATATCACAGATTTATGTTTTTTCTTTTCCAATGGATACAGTCATTAAAAACTAAAACACCAAGCATCGAGTTAATAAACCCCAATAAAAATATATTTTAGAGACATTTGGATACATAAAACTAGAATTTAGGTCAGGGCTAGAGATCACGCATAGGCAGAGGTGAGAGTAAGCTATGGGTACGAGTCATAACAATAGAGAAGAGCAGAAGGCTAAGGAACGAGGCTTGGGAGACAGAGTTGGTGGTCCTGATAACAAGAGCTAGAGCTATAGAAGGAGAGTTGAAAAGGTCACAGAGAACATTCAGCCACAAAGAGGTTACAAGCTGCTATGACAAGTAATACATGATGTGTTGGTTTAAACCACAGGAATCTATGGCTCATGATTTTGAGGCTGGGAGAAGTCCAACACTGGATGTCAGCAAGGTGATGCTTTCTCCTAAAGCCAGTAACGGTTTGGTGCTGGCTGCCCTATCTTTAGGGGACTTTGGCTTATGCCTGCCTCCTGTGACATAGCGATGTCCTCTCCTTTCTCTTTCAGGTTCCACTCACCTCCGGCTCCATTTCTTGTGGTTTTCTCTGACTGTGTCTGAATTTCTTCTGCTTATAAAAGACTCCAGGAAACCAGAATAAGTTTCATACTCACTCGGTTGGGCTATACCTTAACTAAAATAACATCTTCAAGAGACCCTATTTATGGTAAGTTCATATCCACTGTAATGTGGATTAAGAACATATATAAATGGGGGTACATAATTCAGTCTGCCACTGTTACTATTTCATTTTACTCTGAAATAGTTCATTCCTTTAGGAGATCATTTCTTCTATAGTTTATAAAGCACCATTGAAACACCATTGAAGTTTCATAAATGATAACATAGGGGGAAAAAAGCTACACCTAATTTTAAAGCACAGCTTGATGCAAGTGCTGGAGAATTAAAGAAAAAAAAAGCAATTAAAAAAACTGGCAGCTGAAAATCACAAAAGACCTGAAACACAAGGAAAGGGAAATATATTTGGAAAGTTGAATAGATATTCAGGCTTTAGAAAAATCAGATAAAAAGGTGATTTTATCTAATTGTTGTTTAGTCAATTTGCCAGTGATGACAACCAATTTGCATGTTTAAGCAAAAAGAAAATAGCAAACAACATCCAAATGCAAATGAACATTTTTGGTTGTTTCTTTTAATGGGGCAGGTAAAACAATTACACAAAATCAAACATTGAACACAGAGAAAAGAACTGTCTATATTAAATGATATGTTTACTCAGTAACTAGGATAGTTGCCCCTACATGTGTATACACATATAAAAATACTTTGCAAAATGAAGCACGGAATGCCTCATGTCTGGAAAAGAATGAAAATGTGAAGTTGTAGCTAAAAACCCAGCTGTCTGATCATTTTGAGTAAAGTTTAATTTAAGCCCATATTTTCCTGTTCTCAACTGCTTAATTAAGATACAGCTGATTAGATCTGACCATTGATAAGGCATCAATGTTAAGTTGCTAGGCCAAACAAAATAAAAAAGAAAAAGCAGGAGAGCTGAAACAAGGAGAGCAATCTCAACCCAACAATGTCTGAGACTGGCTTTGGTTTAAATAATTGCTAGGAGATGCAATTTAGAAACGGATAATAAATTTCTGCTTTTCTGTCTCCCAAGAACCCTCATCGTGTTGCCCACTATAGTTAGAACGCAAGTTACTCTGTCATGTGGAAACTCAGAGAAAGTAAATACTTTTATTGCATATAGAGATGGAAGCATATAATGTGTATGATGAACAGGTGGAAATGGGATTGAAGGATGTGTATTTAGTCTCTGCTCCTTTATAGAAGTATCACCGTCCTCCAGTCCTACTCCTTCACCCTAACATCCACGGCTCTGTTCACACTTGTTATGAACACTTGATGTGAAGAAAGTCAGGGTATAAACCTTGTGGTGGCAGCCACGTAACGCAATAGCCCTATCATACAATATGCCCTCTCAACTAGCATGACTACGGGAGTCCCAGCCACACCTCTGGCACTAACTGGGACCTGGGGTCCGAGTCTTTGTGGCTGTAGCTATCCGGCATGGCCACCCCTATGGCCTCAGCCACCTTAACCTTCTACCTGATTCACTGCCTTCATCATCGGCTGTGGCTGATTTCCAAGGAGTTTTGCAAAAATCAAGCTTCAGGGAAACATTCTTAGACCCGAATCCTTACCTCTCCAGTAGGAATCTCAGCAGTGAGGGGGGACTTGATCCTGTGACCAATAGAGAAATGTGATTTGGGCAAAATCCTGTGTTTGAGAATCATTTCCACAAAGGAAAAAAGAGGATGTGAGTAACATGCTGAAGGTGACGCATTGTGTAAATGATAAGTTCAGGGTTTAGAGTCAAGTGATCTGCTTCGGGTATCTGATTCTCTAACCATGGAGTTGGACAGCAAGGCCAGGTTAGGGGCTTTCATGGCACTCTGTCATGTACTTGTCTCCCTTTAGTCATTTACTTATCTTTCTGACTAAATATGAAGCACCTACACAAGAGGGCCTGTTTTATAGTTTCATCATATCAAGTAAAAAGCAATTCTTTTTTGACAAAGTTACTTGTTTTCTTCCATTGTTTCCTCATTCTGGGAAGTCCTATGAGAATTTTTTCTATTTCTGGTCATAGTTGTTTTGGAGAGAAGTTGTATTTTAATTTCCCAGCTGCTAAAAAAATATACTATACAAGGCTTGGCCTAAAGAACAGGAATTTATTGGATGAGTTTTTGAGACTAAAAGTCCAAAACTGAGGCATCAGCAAGCTGATGCTCTCTCCCCATAGACTGTGGCATTCTAGGACTGGCTGCTGGTAATCCTTGGTCTATGGCCTGTCAAATGGTGATGCCTTCTCCTTTCCCCTCCAGTTTGATTTCCAGCTTCTGTCCCTCCAATTTGACTTCCAGCTTCTGTCTCTCCCAGTGGCTTCTCTCTGACTCTCATTCTGCTTATAAAGGCTCCAGTAATCCAGATTAATACCCATTCTGATTCAGTTGGGCCACACCTTAACTGAAGTCATGTCTTAAGGAGATCTTATTTGCAATGGATCTACCTCTACAAAAATGTAGACCAAAACCAAGACATGCCCAAACTGGGTTAAACAATTCAATCCACATAAAGTAGTTTCTATGTTCATGGTGCAATTTTTGATTGTATAACAGCTTTACTGTTCATATCTTTGACAGGGGGCCACTTCTACCATCACCTTACAGTTGTAAGAATTGAACTCCATTCAGTGCCTTAGGTATGACTATAGTGTAGTAGGAAATCAGAATCATTATACTTTATTGTCATTTTCAATGTCTCTGTATATTGGTAAATCACATGATTTCTTAAACAAAGCTTCTATTAATCTATTCTAATAATCCACCACAATCTAGGCAGTTACCATTATAAGCATTCCATTTTACAGAAGGGAAAAAAAAATGAGACAAAGGGAGCAGGTGGAAGAGGTGGTATTTGAAAACAGCTGCCAAATTTCCAGCGCCTGTGCTCCCAAACTGTACACGATATAGGTGCATTTCTCCCCCATAGGTAAATTCCAGCTGCCAACTATATTGCATACCCCTTGAGAGATGTGGCAATAATAAATTTGAATAGAGCAATAGAATGTTATCTGGAGATAGAGATAATGTCCTGCTCTGACACTATAAAAACTTTGGTGATTCACTTAGCTTCTCTTGATTGATTATAAAAAGGAGAGGTTTGGGGGTAGAGGAGCTCTAAGGTCCATTGTTTAATACATTTTTCCAACACATGATACACTTTCTTCATAACACATGCATACTTAAGACCCACATAATATTTCTTTCTCCCAACTCCAACATTCTATGACTGGACGGCAATCTTTCGTCATCCTCACAGTCCAAAGAGTGGGAAGGACAAAGTAAACTTTAGTAAATACAAATTACCCAGTGAAGATAAAATGAAGCATGCAATACTTTAAAAGTATGAGTCAACCTAGATTTTTTTGGATGCTAACGTCAGGGGTGTAGCTTTGATCATTGCATTCTCAGTGCCAGACACAATGCCATGTGCCTTGTAGGTAATCAGTAAATTTTTTTGAATGAATAAACAAAAGAAAAACAATTGAGACTGATATTTTATTGTTTGCAACAATCACTGCATCATGTGGGCAAATGGAAGAACATTTTTAAGAACAAAGACTCATGAGAAAGGAGAAATACAAGAACAGCAAAGAGGAAAAAGATATTAAAAACATACATCACATAAATTTCATTGCACTTTTGGAAACAATGCACATGAATAGTGCAAAAAACAAGCTTTTTCTAGTAAATGCACTTGACCTTCATTTTTAAAAACCACTAATATAAAAATATAACAAAAATTTACTTTCAACGTCAGTTAAAATTTCTTTGGATATGAGCATATTCAGATGCCATGAAAAATAACCAAAATGCTGTAAGATAAATTAGGAACCATTGTGGGCAGAATTATAGGGAGAATTCCAAGCCTCAACATTCTCTTTATTAATCTATAGCTGAGACTGTGTGTAAGAAAAACTTGCTTCGTATTTCCAAACATGTGGCTCATGAACTTCTCTTATCAGTAATAACTGAACAAACCTTGAAACAATTACATTAACCATTAATTGGTGTTCAAAGAAGATTGACTAAGATAATGAAATTGTATGGACCCTGTATAAAAATAGAATGGTTGAAAAGCTAAAGGACAGCCAAATTAGAAAATGAAATTTGCTGCAGAATAGAGCTGGACTTAAAAGCTATCTTCAAATACTTGAACGGATATCACACAGAAGAGTGAGCCTTTATTGCTGCAAAGCACAGAACTAGGAAGCTTTGTGCTACCTACCCAGGAATTGCTTTGGATTTACTATAAATAAGAATTGCCTAATATTTAGAGCTGACAGAACTGCAAGGTTGAAGGACAATTTTCCATATATATTGTTTAGATGCCCCTGCACTGAGTGATGGTAGGTGATGGTATTCATTTTATATATGCCACATATGAATATAAAAATATGAAAATAATTCATTTCCAAACATGAGGTGGTGTGTCTATTATTAATATTTAACTGAGTGTCCTGAGACTTGTAAAAAGGGTAACTGAGGGCAATGGCAGAATCTCTGTCTTCAGCTAAGCTGAAATTTAAACTTGTAAGTCGTATGACTCTGGTCTCAAGTATCTTCATCTCTAAAATATCAGGACACTAGTCCTCTGAAAGTGTCTCCAAATTATGTTCGAGAGTAATCAACAGTATAGTTCACTTATACTCAGCAAACCCAGCAGCATCAGACACTACTAGGTATCTGTCTTGTTATTCCTCTCTTGATCTGCTCCCCATTGTACATATCTGCTGAGCAAATTAGTGTAGTGGCATAGCAGCCACTGCTAGTCACATGAAGGACAAGTCCAGACCATAAATATTACCTCTGGAGGATCCTAGTGCTCGGTTCCATGGCTTAGGGTTCCAGACAGAAACAAGACCAGCTTCTACATCTCTTGGGCATTCTTTATCTCTTGGACCCTAAAGAGTCTCTGCACATGCCCAAAATCTCTCCAAGTCCCAATTTACCAATGACAGAACCTCTGCCACTCTACCCCTATCCTCTCAGTTCAAAACTAATGCAAGGGGCCAATTTGGAATAGGCTATACACTCACTCCATCCTTCTCCTTCTTTTTCTTTTTTCTTTTTAGTTCCTTTGCTCCTGCACAACCCAACCAAGGCCAGTAAACAGTGACAGCAATGTGCACATTTCAACAGATTTAGTTGGGTATAGGTGCATGTTGGGGGTGGAGGGAAGTGGTAGTGGTTAGAAGGGAGGAAATTATAGTGCTGGCAAAACCTAGCCTCAAATTCCCTGTGCCATTTTGTTTTCAAGGGGAAGGCTGACTGTAAAACTTTTGCAGATAACTTCAAATGCATGAACACTGTAATTCCACAAAGAGTTTTATTTCATACACTATAGATATAGGCCATCATTTGCATGTTGTCATGGTTAGGGACATGTGTCAACTTGGCCAAGTTGTGGTGCCTGTTTATCTGATTGGGCAAGCGCTGGCCTGTCTGTTGCAATGAGGACATTTCATAGGATTAGGTCATGATCACGTCAGCTGCATCCACAGCTGATTCCATTTGTAATCAGCCAAAGGGGAGTGGCTTCTACAATTAGTGATGCTAAATCTAATC
>PVIY010029103.1:0-32395 GCA_004026745.1 Myrmecophaga tridactyla
GCTGCTGCCAGCCCAGCTGCTGCCAGCCCTGCTGCTGCCAGCCCTGCTGCTGCCGCGACCCCTGCTGCTGCCGCCCCGTGTCCTGCCAGACCACCGTGTGCCGCCCCGTGACGTGCGTGACGCGCTGCACCCGCCCCATCTGTGAGCCCTGCCGCCGGCCCATCTGCTGTGACGCCTGCTCCCTGCAGGAGGGCTGCTGCCGCCCCATCGCCTGCTGCCCCACGTCCTGCACGGCCGTGGTCTGCCGCCCCTGCTGCTGGGCCTCCACCTGCTGCCAGCCCATCTCGGTGCAGTCGCCCTGCTGCCGCCCCCACTGCTGCCAGCCTGCCCCCTGCCGCTCCACCTGCCGGACCTGCTGCTGCTGAGCAGGGCACTAACTGCCAAGAGCAAGCACGACACCTGAAAAAGTGATATTCCCATTTTCTTAACCTAACAAACCTCCTGCCCTGAGCCATCAAGAACTCAGGCCAATTCGGCTATGAATGGAGCTCCAGACTTCAGCTCACCTGATAAGCCTCTGACCTGGGGCTGCTCTCAAGTCTTTCCAGCAGAAATAACTTCCTTCTTCCAATCTTAGCTCTTAGGTCTTGGGGCATGCTTATTTTCTAATAAACTTCTCTTCTCTGGCCTAGCAAACACAACTTTGGTTCTCTTTATTCATTCTAGTTTTTTTCACTGTAAAAACACTAAACAAAACAAAGACAAACAACCCAATTAAAAAGTGGGTGAAGGCAGATGTGGCCTCTCTCTCTAGGCCCAACTCTGCAAGGAAATTCCTTGCCACACCCCCACGCCCCACCCTGCGTATGACCTGACATTCAGGGATGAAGGTCTCCCTGGGAGTGTGCGGCAGATGTGTCTGATCCTGTCACCATGGGATGCACAATGCCTTCTGGACCAAGGGGAGGAAAAAAGGCATTAAATGATACCTAATGAAATAAGGCATCAGTGGCCAAGACAGATCAAATGGAGTTGAGAGGCTACTCTGGAGGCAACTCTTTTGTAAGCTTCAATTGATAGTGCTGATTGTCATGGTTTTCTAAATCTCTAACAGCATCACACCTGTGGGCTCTTGACAACTGAGACTCTATAAAGGTTTCATACACTAAGTTTGCTTTCCTGGAACCTATAATTCTCAGAGGGTTCCTAGGGCAAATAAATTTTGAAACCCAGAGGGACCAGCCTCTCCAAGATTATCAGTTAATTACATCCCCCTAACCTTTAGTATCAACACCCCTTCTCAACATGAAAAAGTCAGAATGGGTGTTGCCCAGGGATTCTTATAGGTTGGGAGAGAGATTAGGGGAGAAGGAGAATTTGCGTGCCTTGAAGACTATTCTAAAAATATGCCCTTAATTCAGTAAGCACTTGACAGCCGTTGAAAGAGAGAATAGGTTTAACAGAGAGAATAGGACTTGGCAAACCAGTATGATTGCTGAATCCTATATTAACATCCCATCTAGCCTCTAATGTTTAGGAGGAGCTAGAAGGAAAACTCTGAGATGGTGGAATAGTAAATAGCCCATGACAAACTCTGTGATCTGTTCTGTAACTATTGGTTAAAGTGTGCTTTGAAAATTGTCACTTTTTTCCTTTTTTGCTTTGTATAATGTTATAATTTACAATAAAAATGTAAAAAACAAAAAGTACGCAAAGGACCTGAGTAGACATTACTCCAAAGAAGATATACAAATGGCCAATAAGCACATGAAAAGATGCACATTAGTAGCCATTAGGGAAATGCAAATCAAAATCAGAATGAGATACCACTTCATACCACTAGAAGGACCATCATTTTAAAAATGTAAAATAACTAGTAGTGACATGTATGTGAAGAAATTGTAATCCTCATGCAATGTTGGTGGGAATGTGAAAAGGGGCAGCCTCTGTGCAAAACAGAATGATAATTTCTCAAAAAGCTAAGCATAGTGCTGCATATTACCCAGCAACTCCATTTCTAGGTATATACCCAAAAGAATTGAAAGCAAGGACCCAGACAGATATTTGCACACCAATGTTCATAACAACATTAGTCACAATACTCAAAATGTGAAAGCAACCCAAGTGTCCATCAGCAAATGAATAGATAAACAAATATGATATATACACACAATGGAATGTTGTTCATGTGTAAAAAGTTTTTGATACACACTACAATGTGAGTGAACTTTGAAGATATCATGCCGAGTGAAATAAGTCAGACAGATAAGGGGAAATAAGGGGACAGATGTTGTATGATTTCACTTTTATAATATAACTAGAATATGTAATTTTATAGAGACAGAAATTACAGTACAGGTTATCAGGGGCATGTGTGTGTGTGTGTGTGTGTGTGTGTGTGTGTGTGGAGTGGGGTAATGCATAACAGGAGCAGGTTTTTGTTGGAGTAATGGGGAACGTCCAGTAAGGTACAGTGGTGAGGGTAGCACATAGTGAATGTCATTGATCCCAGGGAATTGATCCCACTGAATTGTATGCTTGGGAGTGATTGAGATGAGAAATGTCATGCAGTATAAATGTTTCCACAATTAAAAAGAATTTGAAAGAAAAAAAAAAGAATTTGGGTGCACGAATGGTTCAGTGGTAGAATGCTCACCTCCCAAGCAGGAGATCCAGGTTCGATTCCCAGACCATGCACCCAAAAAAAAAAGAAAAAAGAAAGAATTTAAACACAACAAAAGTGTAATGATTGCCTAACATCTGCAAGTCACAAACGGCATGGCATATGATGGTAAATTAAGATTGAGTTTATAAAGTCCCCTTTTCAAGGAACTTCTAGCCAAAAGTCACAGCAACTCTACTAAAAAGTTGAATATAAAAAATAAATGTGCAGCACACTGTACAGTGTCAGCTGAAAAGTCACTATTGATGGGAGAATGAAAAAGACTGAAAGGAGAAGCTAGTATTTTATATAGGGTAAAATTCTGGCATGCATACCTGAGGGAAGACAGCATTCTCAGCAGTGGAACAGTATAAGTGATGGTATAAAAAGAGGGGCCAGTAAAGGTTGGTCACAGGACATTTTGGCTGGGAGCCAAATTTGGAGAATTTACATGCCTTGAAGACTATTCTAAAAACATGCCCTTAATTCAGTAAGCACTTGACAGCCATTGAAAGCTTTGGGGCAGAGGGATGGATGACATGACAGGAGGTTGGCATTGGAATGATTCAAATGGCAGCTGCATATAAAGACACAGGTCAAAGGATAGATATATAGCAACTAATTAAGAGGTTTTGACCTCATCCAAATAAGTGATTCCCAATAAAGGCTGAACTAGGGTGATGGTGATAGAATAGAACAAAGAAGACAAGATGAGTGCAGAAAATATAGACGCCCAGCTGGTGATAATTGACTTGAATGTCAGAAACAAAAAACAGGAAGAAAATGTGACTTTCTGCAATTCTAGAGGAAATTCTTCCTGTCAAAGACACTTAGAGAATTTCAATATATTTGTGCTGATTGTGTGTTCCAAATCAGTATTCCATATTACATTCTGCCCGCCACCAACATTTCTATTCCTGAGGTATTATAATATATTAAAACCAAAACAATATGAGATAAAGAGTTTTACTTTCAATAATTGATCCTGTGAAGTAACATGGTATAAAAGAAAAAGAACTGGTCTAGCAGGAATAGGAATTTTATACCCAGATTTTCTGGCTGTGTACTGTATAATTGCATCAAGTCACTTAACCTCTCCAAAATGCAGCCATTCCCACATTCAGTCGTTTCTAACATAACTGAACCTCATGGGAAATTAGAAGTGATCCATACCACCACTACATGTTCCAACTTAGAACTTGGAAGCTGAATGATTCTGTACTCAACTCCTTCCCTTGATTAATCCTCCTATCGATACTACACTGGTTTGTACACTAGAATAAGATATGAGAAGGAGAGATTAAAACTTACTTTCTGTATAACCTTTCAGTACTCTATGCATAATAGGACTGAATAAACATGTGTTACTTATAACAAGAATGATCTCTGTTTCCACACCTATAAAATTAAGTGGTTGGGCAAGATGATTTATTAATTCCCTTCGCTCTCCAGTATTTGATGATTCCATACAACTATTTTCCAACTTCAAATCTACAGTCATGGTTACTATATGACAGGAACATCTTCACTGAAATTGGCATGAATCACATTGCAATGTAATTCTAATCCTTATAGAAACCAATATCCCCATTTCTCCAAAAGTTATGAACTTCTATCATGATGGAAAAGGAGAAAAAAGCTATCACATGCAGAAATATATGTTCGTTGGCCACTATATTTTTCATTTACCCCATGTAACCTCAAACTCCCAGGAGAAAAGCACAGTATTTTTTTTTTGGCAAACATCAGAAATTATCTCAGTTTTTTATTTTACTGAAATTTATTTTAATCTCTTTGCTTTTATACCTATGGAATTATGTTTGGTCAGCTATTCCCTAACCTGCCTTTTAAGCACCGTAATCAAACAAAGCATTTTTTCACTTCTGCCCCTTCTTTTATTGTTTCCCTTTCACAAATTCTTTTATCATGCTCTCTAGTCTAATATTCTTTCATAGGACACATTGTATAATAACATAAACATGATATAAACTGAAGTAAATTCCAGCTTTGAAGAATAAATATTGCTCAGATAATCCATAGAGCAACAATTTTTATCTTTTCAGAGAGGTGTCAATTGAATTAGAATTTTTGTGATTTTTTTTTCAAAAACAGGATATGAATTTTAACTTTTTAAAAATTTGTGCTAACAGAAGATACAAAATGAATTGGAATGGAAGAGAGTTTGTGCTATTTGTTTCCTCCCAGGTGAAAAATGCACCCTCAAGTTTGACTTTCTGAAGTACAGGAGAGATGGTAGAAATTTCACAGAATTTCCATGAACCTGGAGTTTATCAGTTTCTATCTGGCTGATTTTATAGATTATAATCGTATTACTCTAAAAAATAGGCAATGATTAATAATATTTTCTCTTTTGGAAAGAGGAGATGAGGTTTGGTGAAAATGACCCCAAAATTGCATCATCTTATGTGCAGAGTCACCTTGTCAGATGATGCAACCACAAGTGCAGAAGGGAGCTGAGATATGGATAGAAATTACAGCATTGTTTGTAAACAAAACACTAGCATTTCCTCTAAGGATGAACACATTTGGTGACTATTAGCTGAGCAATAAAGTAAAACCAATTTAAAGATATATTTAAAATAACTCAGTAGTTGATCAGGCAATCCCAGGAAAGCTGGTCGAAAGAGTAACAAGAGAAAAATGCTGTCCATTACAAACAGAGGACCTGGCCAGGGCTATAAAAGGCCAGATGTGGAATGAACAGCCCAAACTCAGAAACTTCTCTTAACAGCCCAACTCTCAACCCAACTCCTGACACCATGGCCTGCTGCCACACCAGCTTCTGTGGATTTCCCACCTGCTCCACTGACGGGACCTGTGGCTCCAGCTGCTGCCAGCCAAACTGTTGCCAGAACAGCTGCTGCCAAACGAGCTGCGGCGGATCCAGCTGCTGCCAGCCAAGCTGCTGCCAGACCAGCTGCTGCCAACCAAGCTGCTGCCAGCCCAGCTGCTGCGGGACTAGCTGTGGCACTGGCTGTGGCACTGGCTGTGGCACTGGCTGTGGCACTGGCTGTGGCACTGGCTGTGGCCAGGACGGTGGCAGTGGAGGTGTGAGCTGCCGCGTCAGGTGGTGCCGCCCAGACTGCCGTGTGGAGGGCACCTGCCTGCCCCCCTGCTGTGTGGTGGGCTGCATTCCCCCATCCTGCTGCCAGCTGCACCATGCCCAGGCCTCCTGCTGCCGCCCATCCTACTGTGGGCAGTCCTGCTGCCGCCCAGTCTGCTGCTGTGGTTGTTGCTACCAGCCCAGCTGCTGTGAGCTCGCCTGCTGCCAGCCCACCTGCTAAAAACTTTGCTTCTGATGGGAATCCTGAGAAAATAGGACTTCAAAACTAACCACAATCCAACGTAGAATCCCAATGAACTTCTGAGCTCCAATATCCATAACCTAGCCTGCAATCTCTTAACACAGCCACATAATTTCCCTAGGATTTAAATTTATTTATAACAGAAGACCAAGAACCTTTCATAGACCTGGATATCAACAGAAGTCCCACAACGTGAAAAGGGATGTGTAATCTTTACTCTAAACATCATCTGAAATATTTCAGAAATACTCAACAGCTCATTGGAACTTGGATTTCATGATTTTCTCTTCTCGTCTTCAGTGATGAAGTCATTGTTGAAGTTTTATTTTACTTGGATTTTCCTAATGATGTTGGGATACCAAGATTTTTCAAATTCTCAATAAATGTGGCATTGCATTATGGTTTTTCCTTGTTCTTTTCTCTTTTAAGAATGGTCCTTTAGATTATATCATCCATATTTTAAAACTTCAATCTTCATGTGAGATCAAAGGGAGATACGTTTATTTGGTGCAAAATTCATATTTTGGGTTGCACGTTACCTAATTGAGCTTGTATGGTCAGTTTAGTTGAACACCATAAGTATACGGAAACTTGAATACAGCATGAGATCATGTAGGTTTGTCCAGGTTAGTGTGAAGCCCCAATATATCCCAGAGTAATTTGGGCAGTGAATACAAAAGTATTTGCAAAGCCCCCTTGAAGGATTTGGGAGAAAGGAGAAAATATTCAACTTCCCCATTTGGAGAATTCCTTATAATTTCACAAGCAGGGGGGACAACCAAATCAATAGGTTGAGCCCTCAATCTTGGGGTTCACCTCTATGAAACTTATTTCTGCAAAGGAGAAGCTAAGACTATTTATAATTATGCCTAAGAGTCTCCCCCAGAGAACCTCTTTTGTTGCTCAGACGTGCCCTCTCTCTCTAAGCCAACTTGGCAAGTGAACTCACTGCCCTCCCTGCCACATGAGACATGATTCCCAGGGGTGTAAATCTCCTTGGAAACATGGACAGAACTTCTGGGAAAAGCTGGGACCCAGCATCATGAGATTAAGAAAGACTGCTTGACCAAAAGAGGGAAGAGAGAAATGAGACAAAATAAAGTTTCATTGGCTGAGAGATTTCAAACAGAGTCAAGAGATTATCCTGGAGGTTATTCTTATGTATTATATAGATATCCCTTTTTAGTTTATGGTGATTTGGAGTGGCTAGAGGGAAGAACCTGAAACTGTTGAGCTGTAGTCCAGTAGCCTTGATTTTGAGGACGATTGTATAATGATATAGCTTTCACAATGTGACTGTGTGATTGTGAAAACCTTGTGTCTGATGCTCCGTTTATCCAAGGTATGGACAGATAAGTAAACAAATATGGATAAAAATAGATAAATAGTAGGGGGATAAAGGGTAAAATAAAATGGGTAGATGGAAATACTAGTGGTCAATGAGAGGGAGGGGTAAGGGATGTGGCACTCGTGAGTTTTTCTTTTTTTCTTTTTATTTCTTTTTCTAGAGTGAGGCAAATGTTCTAAAAATGATCATGATGATGAATACATCACATCACAATATGTGATGATATTTTGAGTCATTGATTGCACACCATGTGTGGATTGTATGTGTGTGAAGATGTGTCAATAAAAATATTTTAAAAAAAAGAATGTCCTTTAGACCCCTGCCCTCTGGGGCCCTAAGTTCTCCTCTTTTATCTAAACTTGTGCACACACAGACACAGATACCTTTTTTCCCCATTTCTCTGCCAATTCCAAGCACCCAGACTTCAAAGGAAGATAGGGACTCTTGAGAGATTGAAAAGTGCTGTCTCTGCCTATGAGCAGAGAAAAAGTTGAGGTACATATAAATTTTAGCTGTATTAGTGGGTGTATGAACCAGTTTTAAAATGAAATTTTCTCTCAAATGGAAATAAGAACCAATGATTCCTTGGGTGAGCCGACCAGGTGAGATCAACTTAGTTAAAACCAGTTCACACATCCCTTGATTTTGTGGTTGTTGTTTTTTTAAGTGACTATTGTTATTGTCATTTTCATTGTTATTATTGTTTGGGGTTCCTTGTGCTTTTGTTTCCCTTTGCACCTCTCCACCCTAAAACTCACAATATTGTAGGGGAGAAACCATGGCTAAATTCTCTGCTGCCACAACATGTAGTAGCAAATCAGCTCCCAGCACCACAGCTGGCCCACAGCATGCAGTAATCACTATTGATTCAAAGCTTTATTTAGCCTTGATCTACACGTTTTGTACTCAATAAGGTCTTGCCACATTGTATTAGTGAGGTTAAGAAATGAATTATCATTCTTCCTCCCCCAATATTAAACTGTGAAATTTGTGATTCATTTTAAATTCTGGATGGATCATAGCTCAGTTTGCATGTCCAGCTAATTTATTTCTGTACATTTTGTTCGAGTCGTATTAGTGAGGTTGAGAAATGAATTATCATTCTTCCCCCCCAATATTAAACTGTGAAATTTGTGATTCATTTTAAATTCTGGATGGATCATAGCTCAGTTTGCATGTCCAGCTAATTTATTTCTATACATTTTGTTTGAGTCTGTTTTTCCTTCTCTCAGGACTTTTACAAAAAAAAGTGTATATGTGTGTGTGTATATATGTATATATAAATGCATCTTTCGAAAAGTTTTTTGAGGTGCAAGTTTTTCTTTTTTCTCCTAGATTAATGGACACAGTATTATAATTCAACCACTACACTAAGCTTAAGCAAAACAAAAAGCCCCTGAATGACTGTCTTCCTAATGGCTCTGGGGAAGCCACATGACAGTCGGAAGCCACTTTCAGAACCGCATCCTATTTTCTGACACTCTGTATCTTTCCTCTCTTCTCTTTCTTCAAAAAGGAAGTTAATTCTAATGATTTCAGCCCATACATTAAACAGCAAATGAGAATAAATGTGTAGAATTTCATAATTTTCTAAAGGGAACTTTAAAAACTGCTGCTACTTGTTATGTACAAAATTGGTTTATGCCACATGAATAGAGAATCACAAGTTTGGTTTTGGTACTTTTTCTCCTCTTTGTATTCAATTGTATAGTACTTCCAAATTCACAATGAAAAGAAAACTGTTCTGTCTTGAACCATCTAAGCAAAAAAACATTATATTTCAAAAAGTGAAAAAAAAAATAGAATGGTCCTTTAAAGGTGATTTTTTCCTTTTTTCTCTGTTAAATGGCCTGATAGTCTGTAGCCAAAATATGTGATTAAAAGAACACATTGGTATTTAGGAATTATATCTTGAGGTCCTCCCTTGTGCAAGGTGGTGGATTAGGTGTTCGAGAAGATGAGTTTTACAAAAAGAAATTTCTTGTCGTTCAGACTCTTGCTGTGTTGCCAAGTGTATTCATGTCACTCATATGCCAATATGTGTACAATCCATTCAGACATCAAGAAGATATACAAAAGTCTATTTCTAACAACAATTGGCGAGATAGTAAAATGATATAAGATGTAAAGGCATCCTGAATTCTAGTCTCAGCTTTTAACTATCACTCTACAAATTCTTGAGGAAGCCCCTTCAAATTTCCTTGACAGCTACTTCTAAATCTGGAAGATAACAGAATTGAGTTTTATTACTTACAAGGTCCTTTCTAGGAATATGATGGTAAATCTATTCCTAAACTGATGACTTAATAACAAGTAATCCCTTCAGATGCCCAAAGAGCAAAAATATTCAAATTGCCAAAAATATTACGTGTGCTACCACCCATCTTAAAGGCTTAAAAGGTACATAAGAATATTAAAGAGGCTGAGAAGTACTGCAATAAAAAAAATCTCTAAAACCTTCACCCCCAAAAGGATTTAACCAGGGACTTCTCTGTTTATTTATTCCATGTTAATATCCCATAAAGCTAGCGTTTCTCAAAACACACTTTAGAAAATGATGAAAGAGAAAATCAACTGATGCCTTTTTAATACTTCCCATGTCTCATGTCCTTTCACATCTTATGAAGCAGAAAATAAGTGTTCATTACAGGGATCGATTTACACGAACATGTTCTAACCATGCACCATCCCTATTCTTATTCTAATTTCTAGAAAGAGTGCGAGAATGTAGCAAGGCTAAAATCAAAGACACATGATACGGCCTTTATTCCAAGGTGCATTTGGGAATTAGATAAAGTTCTCCTTCTGAGTACATGCAGGCCCAGGGATGCAAAACTTATAAAGCCTATGCATCTTTGTGCTTTCATAAGCTGCCTCTTCCTCTGGGTGGACAGAGCCCTATATCAATGCAAAGAATCTGCATCTCCATATACAATGACCCAACCAAAGTGGGTCAACATTCTGTTCCCCTCATATGCAGCCATCATGTCTCCCATTATGGTGGGAAGATTTAGGCTGGATGCACCTTATACTTAGAGGAGCTTTGCCTTAGAAGTACCAGGAAGACTCAGGTTGGCATTCAGGAGAGATGAGAAGGAAATTGTTACTTGGGTCAAGATAAGATTGGCGATGAGAGGAAGCCCTTGACATTTATATGTGGTCCAGCCTAGGTCACTAAACTAGGAGACCAGAATGGGAGCCGTTGGTAGGGATGGCATGCACATTTAACTGGTGTTCAGCCATGTCTTATCTTTCAGAAACCCAACCACAGCAGATGGAACCGCATTAGAGAACTGGTAAAGCGGAGGTTAAGGAACTAAGAGAACTTCCAAAATTCATAACTAGAAAATGGGACCTCTGAGGTTTTAAAGGAAAAAAAATTCAGAAGACTAGTATCTGTGCTGGTTTGAATCTGTTACATCCCCAGAAAAGCCTGTATTCTTTTAATCCATCCCTGTGGGTGCAGACCTATTGTGGGTAGTTTCCACTGAAATGTGACCGAGCCGATTCAAAGTAGATCTTTTATAAGTGGAGTCTTTTATGGGTGGCTCTTTTGCTGGAGTCCTTTAGAGAGGATAAAAGGCAGAGAACTTTAGAGAGAGCTCAGAGAGACAGGAACACCCTGGGGGAAACAAGCAAAGACCCACAGAAGTCCACAGACATTTTGGAAAGAAGGACCATCAGACGTTGCCATGTGCCTTCTTATGTCACAGAGGAAACTTGAATGCCAGCAGCCTTTCCCGAAAGAAGATATCTTCCTCTTGATGCCTTAATTTGGACATTTTCATGGCTTTAGGACTGTAAATCTATAACCTAACAAATCCCCTTTGTAAAAGCCAATCCATTTCTCGTATATTGCATTTGGCAGTTTTAGCAAACCGAAACAGTATCTCTAAATAGAAGCCAAATATTCAAGAATTCCAGGCAAACACATCCTTTCTATTTATGGTACAAGAATGGTCTGAGCCTTATAACATAAATGAAGCAATGAGAAATAATCAAATATAAAAAGCAGGGTAACAAAAACTTCTTAAATGTAAAGGGACTGGCTTTTTCCCCCACAAAGGAGACCAAGAATAGGGGTGCCCAGGACTTGAGAAGGACAGAAAATTATGCAGGGAAATATCATTAATGAATAATTTATTACTCTATTTCCATGGGAGCCTATCAAGAAGAAATGGATTTTAGTGGTCAGAGGCAGGATTCTGGTTAAATTTTACTTTCTAAGGGAATATTCAGATTAGCCTTCATTCTATGGCAGTGGAGTGGAGTACTCAAATTTTAGGAGCCACATTTTATTTTTAAGAATTCTCTAAGGCCATCTAAAGATCGTTGAAGGAAAATGTCAGAAACATTAATACTGAGTTAAATTACGCACTTAAGGAGATATTTTAAATGGCGCCACAGTAGAAAAGCATGGAAATGATGATCCAATATGCAATGTTCCTATTTCCAGCGCTCTTATCAATATATGTTTTCAAATCCTCAAACATGTGAACTTTTTACCAGGGGAGTGTGCTGGTTTGAAACTGCTATGTACCCCAGAAAAGCCATGTTCTTTTAACCCAACCTTGTGGGGAAGACCTATTGCTGGGAGGGACCTTTTTATAAGGTTGCTTCCATGGAGATGGGGCCCCACCCATTCAAGGTGGGTCTTGAGCCACTTGCTTGAGTCCTTTAAAAGAGCCTGGAGAGTTGAGAGAAGCTAAGAAAGAAAATGCTCTAGCAAAAGCAAGAAGGACCTCCAGGAGCTGAAAGCCATTTTGAAATCAACCCAGGAGAGAAGGGCCAGCAGATATCGCCATGTGCCTTCTCATGTAACAGTAGAACCCAGATGCAGTCATCCTTTTTTTCAGTGAAGGTATCTCTTGTTGATGCCTTATTTTGGATATTTCCATGGTCTTAGAATTGTAACTTGTAACTTAATAAATCCCCTTTGTAAAAACCAACCCATTTCTAGTATGTTGCATTCCAGTAGCTTTAACAAACCAAAACAGGGAAATAACATATTTTTTAGTACCAAAGATTCTGCTGAATTTAGATACACATTAAACACCTCCTGAAATTGTGATAATGACAAATCCATGTATTTTAAGCATCCAAGGAGAAAAAAACAACTAATGAAAGAATCTATGTTATGGACTTTCTTAAGTTCAGGAAGCAAGAAATTCACAATAAACCATATCATTTCACTGAAATTTGATGAAGGATTTTAAAATGTGTCTTAATTCTGAATGGGGAAACACTATGATCTAGCCTCGAAGCAGTCTCATGAAGAAGCAGAACTAACACTTGGTATTCTGGTTCACATGACTGGCATTTTAACTTCCATTTGTCTGTAATAGAGCTTGCATTTGTTTCCTCTGGCTGCCAAAACAAAGATTCACAACTGGAGTGGATTAAAACAACAGAAATTTATTGTCTCACTGTTCTGGAGTTTTGAAGCCCAAAATAAAGGTGTCCGAAGGGCCATGATCCCTCTGAAGGCTCTAGGGAAGAATCTTTCCCAGCTTCTGGGAGTTTCTAGCAATCCTTGGCTTGTAGCTGTGTCACTCCAGTCTTTGCACCCATCATCACATGGCCCTCTTCCTTCTGCGTATGTCTGCGATTTGTGTCCCCAAATCTCCCTCTCCTTATACAGACCAGTCATTGGACTTAGGGTCTACCCTTATCTTGTAGGACACATTTTAACTCGACTATACCTACAGAGACTCTATGTCTAAATAAGGTAATATACACAGGTAACTGGGATTAGGACTTCAACATATATTTTTGAGGTCACAATTCAACCCTAACAGAGCCACACTCTTTAGAAGTTGCCTTTGATTGCATCCAGAGCAAACCTTGACCTTCACCCTTATCAACTGCCTCATTCAAATTATATAAACTTTCCAGCTAATTGGACTAGTCTAACATACTACAGTAAACAACCTATTGCAGATCTAACACATTGTAGTACCCCCACAAACCCCAGTATTAATACCTTAAAGATATGATTTTTATGCAGTTAAGAATTTTTCAATCTATGGAACGTTCTAAGATAAAAGACTAGAATACGTTGCAAAACATATGGGTTAACATTTTTAGCTCTTGAGATTTTCATGAAATATGCTTATTTTATTGTTTAGAAAGATAAAATAAAATTGCCAGGGAAGTCTAGTAAAAAGTCTCATAAGCCACCCTAAGCTCTGTTGTCCTTCCTTTTATTGTCAAAAATGTCTGTAAGAAAGTAGGCAATTTTTTACCTCTTGTTTTTGTTCTGTCTCTGATTTTCACTCGCACAACTGATGACATCAAATAGAGGGAGCTGACTATAGCAGTTGGAAGAGTTTACTCTCAAGTCAGATGGTAAGGATTCAAATCTCATACTCACCACTTGCTAATGTGGACTTAGGCACTAACTTAGATCTGTTTGTGGCTCGGTTTCTTCACATGGATAATGGGAAGAGCAATAGAACCTACCTCGGAAGACTGTTGTGAAAATTGAGTGAATTGATACATGCAGAGTACTCAGAAAGGTTTAGGCACACAATAAGTGCTCAAAAAAAAAAGTTATCAGTGACAATTCATCCACATTTCCCAGCAAGGAAATGTCTGTCCTGGTCAACTGAATCTAGCCTTGCTTCATGTCAAAATGAAGATGAGAAAAGTAGAGAAGGGGCAGCAGTCAACATCGGAGGTCACTTTGCTGGGAAGTAAACTGTCATGTGAGACCAAAATGCCCAATTATGAGGGTCAACATTGACTAATATTGACACTCCTTAAAGATGAGACATCAGTCAATTATTCTTTGGGTAACAAGCAAATTTTAACAAATGTGGATATTAGAGGTTGTGCGCCCAACATACCCTAATGACTACTTGATCATGGGGCAGAATCCTAATGAAAACCAAATAAAACCAACTTTTTAAAGGCTTTCAAAAGGTTGAACAAATAACTCAGGGACAGGAAAATTATTATTCAGAGGCAATTCAAATGCAAACAAGGAAGACACTTCAGGAAAAGCATAAATAATGACTGGCCAAGGATTATAAAAGACCCAATGTGGAAGTCACAGCTCAAACCCAGAAACTTCACTTAACAGTCCAACTCTCAACACCTCTCCTGACACCATGGCTTGCTGCCACACCAGCTTCTGTGGATTTCCCACCTGCTCCACTGACGGGACCTGTGGCTCCAGCTGCTGCCAGCCAAACTGCTGCCAGAACAGCTGCTGCCAGCCAAGCTGCTGCCAAACGAGCTGCGGTGGGTCCAGCTGCTGCCAGCCAAGCTGCTGTCAGACCAGCTGCTGCCAGCCCAGCTGCTGTCAGACCAGCTGCTGCCAACCAAGCTGCTGCCAGACCAGTTGCTGCGGGACTAGCTGTGGCACTGGCTGTGGCACTGGCTGTGGCACCGGCTGTGGCACTGGCTGTGGCACCGGCTGTGGCCAGGATGGTGGCAGTGGAGGTGTGAGCTGCCGCGTCAGGTGGTGCCGCCCAGACTGCCGTGTGGAGGGCACCTGCCTGCCCCCCTGCTGTGTGGTGGGCTGCATTCCCCCATCCTGCTGCCAGCTGCACCATGCCCAGGCCTCCTGCTGCCGCCCATCCTACTGTGGGCAGTCCTGCTGCCGCCCAGTCTGCTGCTGTGGTTGTTGCTACCAGCCCAGCTGCTGTGAGCTCGCCTGCTGCCAGCCCACCTGCTAAAATCCATGCTGCTGGTTTTCAACTTGCTGAAGATACAGTGTGTCTGAACTGATGATCTCTTCAACCATTTCTGGACCACTAACAAGTTATAGAACTGTAATTTGACTTTTGTCAGCACTACCAAATATTTCCACCTCACAGACCTATCTGATTCCATTCAAAACTGAAAGACGTTGACCTCTCCACTGAGGATACCAACATAGAAACCTGACCCAAGAAACTCAGAGAACAAGTTTGCCGTGAGATTGACCCTCAGCAAGAATTCAACCCCACTCTCCGAGGTTTAGTGCTGCCATGGCCATGGAAGAACCATCTGCCATTCTCAGATATATTCACCTTCTCTGTTCCACCATCCCGCAAATTGCATTTCCCATGCAATGAGAATACTATTTTAAGAGCTAATAAATTATATCAATTTGATGTAGCAAACATATTTCTTTTTCTTCATTGAGTGTGTTCGTAATGTATATTTCAAAAAAGTAGTGTGAAAGATTTTAAACTGTGTTTGATGCCCTATTCTGTTTTTCTGATCCCATGCTAGGAAATCTGATCAGGTCCAGTGGAGGTTGGTCCCCATAAAAAGACACAATAATTGGGGTTACCAAGGATCTCAACAATGGTACATCTCCATTACCATTTCCTGACTCCATGCAGTATTTTCACAACCAGAAAAGTTATAGAAATCAAGATTGCTGAATCTGGTGCTAAGATGTTACTTCTTTATCGTATCATTTAGAATAATGGTCTTTCAGGCAGTCTCCAAATAGTGAGGATGTATGTTAATAAATCACATGCTTCTATTCATATGTAGCTTTACAGGGAATAGCAAGAGAAACAAGGAAGAGGACTCTATCTGAGAAACATACACTCCATGGATGGAGCTTTTAATTCCAATTTTCCTCCCATATTCTAAGCAGGAGGAGAGAAGAAGAAAGGTTTTGGTTTATTTTTAGACTCAATATATCAATTCTGTCTCAAAAAGTCCACACATATTTATTATATATAATTTTTCATTTAAACATAATATATTATATATTGATAATATATTAAATATATACATATTTAAACAGGCATCAAGCTATGTTTCAGACATTTATATGATTTTTCAGACCAAGATCAGGATTAATTCATGGTTCCTTGGACTCTTAGAATTGGAGGGTACTGGGTTATTTTCTTATAAAGAATATTACTTTGGTTAAAATGATAGCGTTTTATTCATTCAGACTTTGATGAAAATTGGGAAATTGAAAGCAAGAATAAAAGATAACATGTAAGCGAAGAATCAATTTCCCTAAAACATCATCTAGAGACCTGACTCGATCCAGAAAACACCCTTGGACAACAGAGCTAACATGGAGACAAGCTCTGTCTTCTTGTCCCTTTGATTCTTTTTGACCCCTTTCAGGTATACATAATAATTCCTGCTGGGGAAAAAAATAAAAATAACACGTGCCTTTGGTAAAACACAAATTTGGCTTTACATCACGGCCATACAAAGGTAACCACTCATTCTTTTATTCCACAAGCATTTACTGAGCATCTTTAAGCAAGGTACTACGGAAGGCACCATGTAGGATGCCAAGGCAAATCTGATATGGGCAGTCATGCCCTCAAGGAATAATGATCTGGGGGAGTCATCACACCATTTTCGCCCTGGAAGGTGTCTGAGAGATCATGTCCTTTCACAGATGAATAAACCAATGTTTAGAGGGATTACGTGACTTGTCTGAGGTCACACAGCCAGTTCGAGTGAGCTAGTTTGAGAAGCTCATTTAGTGTAATTAGCTTAAGATCTCCTTCAGCTTATGATTTTATGGTTTTAAAAAATTCAAAACCACAAACTGAGAACCACTAAAGATTTATAAATAGGCGGGTGATTGAATACACTGTGGCATGCTCATACTCTGGACTATTCAATAGTTACTAAAAAGAATGAATAGTATGCACAGAAGACTCAAGTTTTCCTGGATTAGAAGGTACACATTTACAGATGCTGGTTTATAGCTGCACGAGTGTACAGGAAGGTGCGAAAGAATATGCACCAAATTGCTAAAATTTATTATCTCTGGAGTACTATTTTTGGAAGGCATGGGGGGGGTAGTATACTGATGCTCCTTTTGTAGTACTCCTTTTTTTGGCACAGGCAAGCTCCAGGAATTGAACCCTCGTCTCCTGCGTGGCAGGTGAGAATTCTGCCATTGAGCCACCGTTGCACGGATCCCCCCCCATACTATTTGACTTGTTACACTATGTATCTAATAACACATATTTTTATATTTAGTAGAATCTAAAAACAACCTTAGAGCAAAAGAATAGTTTCTGTGGAAGGAAATATCTTTTAGGAATATGTAAATTGATAACTGAAGGCAAGTATAACAGAGCTCTAAGGATCCTGGTAACTTGTGCAAACTGATCATAGAAAGATATACTGATTTTGGATATTGTTATGGGTTAAACTGTGTCCTCCCAAAAAGATATACTGAAGTTCTCACCCTCAGTATGTGACCTTATTTTGAAAGAAATAAGACCTGGTTTTCCCTTGCTGCTTAAACTAAGATGTGAGAGAAAGAGATAAATGGAGGAATAAACATCTTAGCAAAAAGGAACCAGCAATTGATGCTTTGGGAAATTCTTAGCCTATCCAGATATCGTGCTTTGGAAACAGGGCCCTAGTATTGCTAAGATTAGGTGTGTAACCTAATGGATTCAATCAACCAGCTCAGCAGGAGCCATGAATAGACATGCAATTATCCAGGAAAGCACTGTGGAAGACCCTATTGTCTGACGGATTGGACTTCTGTGAATTGCACAGAAGACCAAAAACGTCTTTGCCCTGTTTTGAACTTGCTCAGGAACCATGACCCCATTTTTCTTTTCAATTTCTATCTTTTGGAATGGAAATATCTATCCTATGCCTGACCAACCATTGTGTTTTAGAAGATAACTTGTTTTCTCGTTCAGTAGGTCCAGAGATAGAGAAGAATCTTGGCCCAGGAAGGGCCATACCTCAAATCTCATGCATAACTTATTTAGATGAGATATTGGACTTACAGTTGATGCTAGAGTGATTAAGACTGTAAGGATCCTTAGGATGGAGTGAATGTATTTTGCATATGGGAAGGACACGAATTTGGGGAGGCCAGAAGGCAGACTGCTAAGAGTTGGATTGTATCCTCCAGGAAAGATACGTTGATGTCCCTCAGAATGTAACTTATTTGGAAATAGAGTCATTGAGGGTGGAATTAGTTAAGAAGAGGCCAAATTGGATTAGGGTTGGTCTTAATCCAATATGACTGATGACCTTTTAAGGAGAGAGAAATCTGTAGCCAGACACCAAGGAGAAGGCCATGTGAAGATGAAGGAGTGATGTATCTATTGGCCAAGGACTGTCAGCAAACACCAGCATCTAGAAGGAACAAGGAAGATTCTCCTCTGCAAATTGCAGATGGAACTTGGCCTTACTGACACAGGATGCCTATAAACATAGGACATTGATTTTGGACATCTACATTACAGTGCTGAGATATACCAAATTCCAGTTGTTTTAAAGCATTCGGTTTATGATACTTATTACAGCAGTCCTAGGAAACTAAGACAAATGTTGGCGAATCAGGTGATAACTCATGTTTGGATGACACTAATATTAGTCTTTCCGAGTCTGGACAAATTGTTAATGAAATCACGATCCTTAACTGAGTGACCACTCAGGAAGAAAATTCTCAATTAGATAAACTCTAAAAGATATCAAAGGACAGGTTTGACAAGGGAGCCAGATCAATGCTTGGCCCAAGTAGTCTAGTCTGTTATGTAACTTGCATAAAGATGAGTTGTCATGATTGGCTTCTATGATGAGCCTCCTTAGCCCAGAGGACAAATAAGAAACATAATGAGCCTTAATTGAACAATGACCAAAATAGGCTACTCAAATGCTATTTATAACTTTCCCAACCCACTCGACTATTAGCCAATCAGAGACTGTTTTTGCAACTGGAATCAAGGAAAAATGTTAAATGTTATGGAAATATGCAGTTCTAGAGCGTATATAAAAGGCCAGATGTGGAAGTCACAGCCAAAACTCAGAAACTTCTCCAAGCAACTCAACTCTCAACCCAACTCCTGACACCATGGCCTGCTGCCACACCAGCTTCTGTGGATTTCCCACCTGCTCCACTGATGGGACCTGTGGCTCCAGCTGCTGCCAGCCAAACTGCTGCCAGAACAGCTGCTGCCAGCCAAGCTGCTGCCAAACGAGCTGCGGCGGATCCAGCTGCTGCCAGCCAAGCTGCTGCCAGCCCAGCTGCTGTGGGACTAGCTGTGGCACTGGCTGTGGCACTGGCTGTGGCACCGGCTGTGGCACTGGCTGTGGCACCGGCTGTGGCCAGGATGGTGGCAGTGGAGGTGTGAGCTGCCGCGTCAGGTGGTGCCGCCCAGACTGCCGTGTGGAGGGCACCTGCCTGCCCCCCTGCTGTGTGGTGGGCTGCATCCCCCCATCCTGCTGCCAGCTGCACCATGCCCAGGCCTCCTGCTGCCGCCCATCCTACTGTGGGCAGTCCTGCTGCCGCCCAGTCTGCTGCTGTGGTTGTTGCTACCAGCCCAGCTGCTGTGAGCTCACCTGCTAAAAGCCAGGTTACTGATTAAGAATGGAAGGAGTTAGGAATGAAAGAGGAAACACAACAAAATTGCACTGAAGTATTCCATTTTTACTTGGATGCTAAGTAACATGTTTCTAAGCTGCTCAGAAATAACAAGTCTTGGTCCGGACCTCCTTAGATATGCTGAATCAGCTCACTGGAAAAAAGCATCAATCAGTGTTCTGGAACACCTGCCTTGCTTCAGCAGCATTCCAGGATAGAGCAGTTCTTCAATTCAGCGATATCTCCGATGTCCTCCTTATCTCTTAATCCCTACATATTTCAGACCTCTTTCTCCTGGAATAACCTCTGTTAATTTCAAATAAAGTGTTTTAATGTGCAAAGCAAACAGAGTTATTGTCCTTCTTCTACCCTTCCATTTGTCCACCTATAGATAGAATTCAAGAAGAGTGATTGGCATTTTTTAAATTTGCTTTCTTATTATTATATCCCTGTGATTTGCATTTTGATAATGATACCAAGGCATTAGCATCAAGACTAAACCAGAAAAATTAAATACAAATGGAATGATGGTTGAATCTGTCAGTTTAATAAAATGATCCATGCTCTAATCTATTACAATTGGGTCTAGCCTGATGAGGCCACTTTCAGCTAAATTTTCAGGTTGATCAAAGCTATTAGATTCCTGGCTAAATGTACTTTATCATTAGACTCTCACTTAATATATTAGATGTTCTCCCTCATTCATGCACAAAATCCAAAGAAGTGTTACTAACAATAAAATAGATTTGAAAACTCTATCTGCCAGATACTATTTTCCAAGAGCATTTATACTTAATTCCCGTGCCTTAGCCTATCACATTCTTCCCATCAATCCCCAAATTGCTCTCTGAGTTTCATGTCCCAAAATTCACCTCCATCTATTATAGGTATTAAGATAGTTAGGTTCAGGTGTCAGCTTGACCAGGTGATGATGCCCAGTTGTTCTGTTGTTGTGGGCTTAAATCATCAGCATGTGAAATTCATCTATGGCTGATTACACCCGCAGTCAGCTAAGGGGACTGCCTTCCGTAATGAGTGTCTTTTAATTTAATTAGCTGGAGGCTTAAAAGAAAGAGGGCAGAAGAGCACTCAGCAGCTCAGCATACCTCATCTCGGCACTCGGAGCTCAGACCAAGACATTTGGAGATGCAGAATCACCCCCAGGGAAAGCCATTTGAACACAGAAGCCAGGACAGAAGCCCAGCAGATGTCCACCATGTGCCTTCCCATGTGACAGAGAAAGCCAGAGGAAAGCCAGCTGTCTTTACTCTGAAGAACTATAAACTTGAAAATAAATAAATCCCTTATTAAAACCAATCCATTTCTAGTGTGTTGCATTCTGGCAGCTTTAGAAATGCATTGTGGTAGTTAGATTCAGTTGTCAACTTGGCCAGGTGAAGGTGCCTTGTTATGTTGTTCTGGACATGAGCCAATGATCCATGAACTTCATCTGCCACTCATTACATCTGCGGTCAGCTAGGAGGCGTGCCTGCTGCAAGGAATGATGTTTGATTTAATTGGCTGGCACTTAAATGAGAGAGTTCAAGGTAGCACAGCCCAGGCAGCTCAGCATATCTCATCTCAGCACTCGCAGCTCGGCCCGGGCCTTTGGAGATGCAGAAGGAAAACACCCCGGGGAAAGTTGTTGGAACCCAGAGGCCTGGAGAGAAGGCCAGCAGAGACCACCCTGTACCTTCCCACGTGAGAAGGAACCTCAGAAGAAAGTTAGCTGCCTTTCCTCTGAAGAACTAATGAAATAAATCCCCTTTTATTAAAAGCCCATATGTTTCTGGTATGTTACATTCCAGCAGCTACCAAACTAGAACATGCACCTTATATGTACTAAAATATTTTAGTGCTAAAATATTTTAGTACATATAAGGTGCATTTTATGTCTGAATGATAGTAGAAGAAACAGCTCTAGCGAGTACTCAGTGAGCTCTACCATCACCATTTGTGGGAGAGATGTAAAAATCTGAAACAACTATGTTTCATTTTTCACTTTAAAACCCAACTTAAAAAAACACCTCATAAGAAGTCAACACAAACCTAGAACAAAAACAAGCAACTTTTATCATTTAATTTTTCAATTCTTCATTGAAATATTGAATATACAAGATACAATGGGATGCAAATGTATGACATTAGGAGAAAAGGCTTTCTAAGTCATTTACAAGCTCTCAGCATTTACCTCTATCATTTAATTGGTAGCAATGATGGATCACAGATGAATTAAGAACTTCAAAGAACAAAATACGTGACAGTGCATTCTTCAAAATGTTAAAACCTCTCAATGTTTTTCCTGAGCCTTGGTTTAACTATTCTAGAAAAAAATAATAACTTTTCCTACTCTTTTTTTTTTTTACAGCAAATAACAAGGACTCCTTCATGAGAGGCACAAAGTTTGAAAGTTCTATTTAGTCAGTTATAGTAATACAAGTATCCGTGAATCATGCCTTTTACTCCACCTATTCAAAACAGATTCAATAAACGTTTATTAAGTTTCTACCACAAGCCAGGCACTCTGCTTGATACCTTCCTATAAACTATGCCATTTCATTCAGAAGGGAGGATTTCTGACCTGAACGCGAGTAATATTTTACACGTTTCAAATTAGTTGAAAGCAAAGAAACTGGAATGGCAATTTGATTTGATGTTGGAGTAAATGAATTGGAAACTTTTAATTAGGCATGACCAAAGGTATTTCTTCAATTCAGTGGATGCTCTGATATCCTAAATTCAAGAGAATTAAGTCTATATATCCAGAAGGAAAAAACTGGTTAAAAATAAGAGCAAAATACCCTTAACCCAGGAGGTATGGACAGCTTGTCACGTGGGATAATTACCTCTACAAAATGAAGCTGTTGATTCGAACTAAAACGGAAGGACTCTTTGAACATGGGAAACCACAAACGTATTCTAAAGAGCAAAGGACTGACATAACGAGACCTAATGAAACTATAAAACAAAGTAATTTCTAAACTGCTGCTGAAATGTCATAAATACTTCAATATAAGCCAATCAGAGGACCACTGAGGAACAAACTGAAACAAAAACAAGGAAGATATGTTAAGAATTTTATGAACAGCAGGTGGCTGAGATATATAAAAGGTCTGATGTGGAAGTCACAGCCAAAACTCAGAAACTTCTCTTAACAGTCCAACTCTCCCTCCATTCCTGACACCATGGCCTGCTGTCACACCAGCTTCTGTGGATTTCCCACCTGCTCCACTGACGGGACCTGTGGCTCCAGCTGCTGCCAGCCAAACTGTTGCCAGAACAGCTGCTGCCAAACGAGCTGCGGCGGATCCAGCTGCTGCCAGCCAAGCTGCTGCCAGCCCAGCTGCTGCCAGCCCAGCTGCTGCGGGACTAGCTGTGGCACTGGCTGTGGCACTGGCTGTGGCACCGGCTGTGGCACTGGCTGTGGCACCGGCTGTGGCCAGGACGGTGGCAGTGGAGGTGTGAGCTGCCGCATCAGGTGGTGCCGCCCAGACTGCCGTGTGGAGGGCACCTGCCTGCCCCCCTGCTGTGTGGTGGGCTGCATTCCCCCATCCTGCTGCCAGCTGCACCATGCCCAGGCCTCCTGCTGCCGCCCATCCTACTGTGGGCAGTCCTGCTGCCGCCCAGTCTGCTGCTGTGGTTGTTGCTACCAGCCCAGCTGCTGTGAGCTCACCTGCTAAAAGCCAGCTTGCTTATTTTCAGTTTGCCCAGGACACAATATCTCTGAACTGATTATCTTCTCAACCTCCACTGGACCACTAACAAGCTCTTAGACTTCACTTCAGCTTTTATTTTGGAGGTACCAAGGATATGAGCTTCACCGTTCCATCTGATTCCATTCAACAATGAATACCTAGACCCTCCACTGTAGACCCAGAAATGCTGCAAGTCCAAATGCTGATCATCAAATTGCTTTGGATATTTTATTTATGACTTGCCTGCAGTCTTGAAAATTACTGAGGTTGCAGAATTTATCCTTGAAAACTGTCTGCAAGGCTGATGTTTGCCTGCTTTTCAATCTGCTGACAGCTTCTAATTTTTTTCCCCAACATCAACAGCATCAGAAGAGAGCCAAGTGAAATTCCTCAAGGGGCACCAGGGAGAATGGAAGCTATTTATACAAAATTCAACTTCTAAATAGTGTTGAACTTCCCCACATTTCAACATCTGATCCTGCCTCTTACTTTTAGGATCAAAATTATCTTGCCTGTCGCTATACCAATGCTATCTGTGTTACAGTATCTTCAGTCATTTCTTAATAAAGTCATGCACTGGGCATTAAAACCACGGTCTATGCTTCATTTTTACATAGAGTGGGGAATGGGTTAGCTGCACATAATCAAGAATGTCCACTTGAAAGAACTTCATTTGTTTCTTTGTTTAAGAGGCTGAAGCCATATATGGTACATTCATTTACTATTTAATACAAATTTATTGACCACCCACTTCTAAGGCAGGAACTATGGAGATCAAAAAGATGAAGAAGGAATGAATTTTCAAGAGCTTAATATCCAGAGAGAGAAAATATATGTGTAAAAATGACTACAGAACTACATACGATGTGATGAGATAGTGAATTCCCTTAGTAATCAGTAGAAGAATTCTTTTCAGAAGGATAGATGCCTTCCTGCACAGTATACCTAGATAGGCCAATTTGTAGCAGGGGAATCCTCATGGGACCTTCATGTTGGCAGCCCCAAAAGCATAAAAGAAGGACGTGAAACAATTACACATGAGACAAAGGGGAGAATATAGTTTCTCCAGAAAGGAGGAAAGAGGAGAGGGAGACCTAACCAGAAGGCCATGAATTTTGCAACATGATTCCTCACCATTAAGATACTAAACTCACAAAGCTCTTGGGATGGTTGAACTTTTTTGTGAAAACTCAACGAAGGAGCTGAGTTTCATGTCTGGGTTGGTTCAAAGAAAGAATCAGCTTAGGATCCAGAAAGCAGAAACCACAAGAAAGTAACCCCTTAAGAACCTGCAGAAATTGTGGAAAAGCTTTGAATTATCACTGGCTGTGGAAAGTACTATCTTAGCTATGTAGAATGCAAAGAAGAATCTTCTAAGCATGTATTCAAGGAGGACTTTAGGGACCGTGTGGTAGGGTAGGATCAGGGAAGCATCAGAAGTATGAGTTGGGCCATGAAGTTCATTCAAAGTGGAAGAAAAAGAGTGAATAAAAAAGAGCCCGATCAACAACAAACACTTTTGTGCTCTTCTCTACCTATTCCCTGTAGACAACTGTGCTGGTTTGGAAGGATGTACGTCCCCTGGGAAAGCCATGTTTCAATCTAAATCTCATTTCATGAAGGCAGAATAACCCCCTATTCAATACTGTATGTTTGAAACTGCAATCAGATCATCTCCCTGGAGATGTGATTTAATCAAGAGTGGTTGTTAAGCTGGATTAGGTGACGACATGTCTCCACCCATTTGGGTGGGTCTTGATAAGTTTTTGGAGTCCTATGAAAGAGGAAACATTTTGGAGAATGAAAGAGATTCAGAGACAGCAGAGCAGAATGACATAGCCATGTGAAGCAGAGTCCACCAGCCAGAGACCTTTGGAGATGAAGAAGGGAAAATGTCTCCCGGGGAGCTTCATGAAACAGAAAGCCAGGAGAAGCTAGCAGATGATGCCGTGTTTGTTATGTGCCCTTCCAGATGAGAGAGGAACCCTGACCGTATTCACCATGTGCCTTTCCAGATGAGAGAGAAACTCTGACTGTGTTTGCCATGCGCCCTTCCACTTGAGAGAGAAACCCTGAACTTCATTGGCCTTCTTGAACCAAGGTATCTTTCCCTGGATGGCTTTGATTGGACATTTCTATAGACTTGTTTTAATTGGGACATTTTCTCAGCCTCGGAACTGTAAATTAGCAACTCATTAAATTCCCCTTTTTAAAAGCCACTCTGTTTCTGGTATATTGCATTCCAGCAGCAAACTAGAACAACAACCTTGGCAAAACATATTTGAACAGATGTAGATTAAAATATATCAATACTTTTCTTCCAGATTCAAATAGAAGTGTAAACATCCCACAACCTACTGTTATAACATTTAAGCTTGTGTACAAGAATCTTTCTTCAGTTTGTTCTCAATGTCCAGGACTGTGCTGACCTGAAAGAGAGGTTAAGAAAGTGAGAGTTCTTCCTCTTCAGCCCAAACAAAGGAGCAAGTAAAGAGAAGAGGGTGGGAAGTGAACGTCAAATAGCTAGCCAGCAGCCCTTATCTGCCCATCACCAATACCAAATTCTTGCTATAATCCCCAACTCCAATGAGACCCAACATTTCTCAACAAATAAAACATCTTTAATAATTCTCCATTGCTCTCCCCAAAAAAACATGTTTAAAATCTCCCCCCAAAAAAAACATGTTTAAAATCAAATGGGGCATCCTCTAGTTCTGCTCTGTCATGTGAAATCATCAGTCACTGCGCCCTGAGAACAATCACCTTGTTTATTTCCTCATTCCTGTCTTGAACCCAGTACCTTGACTCATATTATTAACTGAGACTCCTGCCTGTGCCCGTCTATTCAGTGTGACTTCTGTCCTCTGTGTCCTGGCTGCCACCTTCACCCTGACCTGGCCTAGGGATCTCAATGACATCCTCCAGCCGGGGATGGCGGAGTGTACTGTCACCTGGACTGTCCTTATAACTCATGGTAAGTTCACACGCTTCTCATACAAACTGAAAGTCCTGAATAATCTCCATTCATTCTGTCTGTAGACTCCTCACCCTCACTCTTCTGTCTTGCCTATGGTGTCCTGAGCTGCCTAAAATTTAACACTGTTAAATAAATTGCACATTTTTAAAAATAAATCATAACGGATAGAGAGACCCAGGACTGGCCAATGAGACATAATCAGAAGTCAGCCATTAACTTCAGAGAAAGCTTTCTTTATTTGGTAAAAGAGAAAGGCATTGCTGGTACTTCCACTTACTCTTTATCCCAAACCTTCTTCCCACTTCTAATATATATATAATGTCTGTAAATAGAAAAGCCCAAGAGAATGGAAGAGACACTGATCGCGACATAGTTGAGCCTCTGAAACAATGCTAGCAGCTGCCTATCTGTAAGAAGAATAGGCCCTATTTAATACAGCCAATAATTGTTAAGTTTTCTATAATTTGAAACCTAGAATATTTCTAACTGATTCAATACGCCACAGACCTTAGCAAACATTACGCAATACATTTGGAAACTCTCAAAATGGTAATTTCCAATATAGCATCTAAGAGAACCTGAGATGCATAAACAGTGCACTGATCTCAAAAGGACATCAATCTCAAATTCCAAAGCAAATTATTTTCTTTTATGAGCATTTCTCTTATTCAGATTCATTGACCATGTGACGGTAAATGAACAACAAAAGGGATAGGGGAAAAATGGGGGGGAGGGATGAAGAAAGAAATAAAAAATGGGAAAAACAAAAAGGAAGAGAATATAGAGAGAGAATTCACAAAGAAAAAGACAAGCGAGCAACTGGCTTAAAGAAAAAAACAGAAGAATGAAGAGAAAGATTCATATGAATGGGAGAGATGTGACCTTGTTTAGTACTACGCGCTAAGTACATTTCCCATAAACTATTTCTTTAACATTTACATCAGTCCTGTGAAATAAATATGGCATCCTGTTTTGTAAATCAGTAAGTTAAGTCTAAAAGAGGTTAAAAACCTTGCTTATAGTCACACAGCTCATAAGTAAAAAACAAACAAACAAAACCTGAAATTGAAACCTAACTCTGACCCCGAAATCAAAAAAAGAGAATGAAATTAAAGTGATGAAGATAAAGGAAGGTATGGTGAAGTTCAGAAAAGTTCCGATGGCTATTTTGGAAGTTGCAGGCTTCAGAAGAAGTTACTCTTTCCATCAGTTAAATTGTCATCCCTCAGCTGCACATCCTCCCTCCTGTGTCTGCTCTGTGAGGCTGGGATAGGTCTCGGAAACCCGCGTTGCTTCCTTGCCAGCTGTCTCCATGTTAGACCTGAGGCAAGTGCACCAAAGGGGGACTGCAAGGTTGGAGGAGAACGTGGCGACATGCTTCTGCCTGGTTCCTTCCTATTTGCTTCTGGTAGGCTTCTTGTCTGCTTGATGCTCCTGTCAGTGTCATCCCAGCAATACTTCTTCACCCCAGTAGCAATTCCTTTCTTTAGAAGCAGCTACATTCAGTTTGTAGTTTTATCAACATTAGCAGAATGAGCTTCATTGCACCCTACCTCAGAGATTCCAGGACCAGCCAGCCAGCACCCCACTTTCCAGGTCCAAGAGATCATCCTCCAGCTTCAAGGACACCAGAGCCAGCTAAGAAGTGATAGGAATCCACAGGACCTCTCTTCTTCCTTTATACATTTTAATAATTATAAACTCTTCCCTTTGTTCCTTCAATCCTAGGGTCCAACTTCCTGCAGTTGCTTCCTCCATGATAGCTTAGAGTAGAGTCCTCTCTTTCTCTTTTAGCTGACTGTTTAATAACTTTTACACCTAGCCAGAAATTCTCTATATTAAATCCTCTCTGTTCAAAGAGGTGTGGTTTCTGTCTCCTCATTGGACTCTGACTGATACAGAAGTTGCTATCAGGAATAGTCCCAGGAAATAGGCCCTCAAAGGAGAGATTTGGAGATGGATTGGGTGAATCTTGGGTTCAAACACAGTGCTGAATTCCTTCCCAACATAATTGGGATGCATAGCATACAGTAATATCACAATTAATCAATTATTACTTTGGTTGATTTTAATCAAGGTCCTTCCAAAGCAACTGGCTTGGGGACCAGGTGGCTTCTTCACTTGAGTATTATGGCTATGGAGGGGAATGAAGCCTTCCAAGTGCACTGCAGTGCTTGCAGAAAGAAAATGACACATTCAAGACTAATACCTCAGGCCAAGTCATAACTAGAGAACCAGAAAGATTTAATGACAGCCCTAAGAGAATCATCTATATCTTGTCACCAGAAGCCTGATGTTGCCTAAAATCAAGCACTAAATTTAATTATGTGGAATTCAGAATGCAAAGTCATTTTAATTCACAGCTTCACCAAGTCTCTCAGGTGAAAGCTATGAAATTGATAGAGAAAGAGTGGAACTCTGAAACTTGGACTAAGGACATCTTTCGGATTCATAGGAGGCTGTGAATCATGAACCTTCAAGTAACTGGGCTTCCTTAGCAGTATACATGGCTTGCCCTCCTGTGTATAATAAGAATAGCCTTTCATCACTTAAAAAACCTCTACTACCTTTTCTAGGGAAGTTGCTTGCAAGGAATGTCCATTGTTCTGAGCAGCCACCATCACTTCCCCTCTTTGTACTAGTCCCATACCTAGGATCAAATCTTGATGCTCCATGGGGTCAAGTAAGACACCAAAGGAAATAGTTCATACATCAAAAACATGTGATATTATTTTATAGTAAAAGAAATCTGGGAAATGTATGTAACAGTATATTTTAAAGGTGTTGAACCAAGGAAGATGGAAAATAACATTGGATCAATTTATTGGTGTGGCTCCATGTAACAAAGATTCTGAATGCAATGTGCTAGTTTATGTAGATGTAAGAGGTCCAACAGTTCACTTGTTTCATTGACTAAAACTTAGATTCAACAGCGGCCTGTTTAATGGTGCTGAGATACCAAAACTTTTCTGGCATGATGTAAAGGAAAGAATCCAATGACTTAGAGATAACTGTTATGATTAGGTTCATTCATCAACTTGACCAGATGATGGTGCCCAGTTGTCTGGTCAAGCAAGCACTGGCCTAACTCTTACTGCAAGGACATTTCGTGGCCACTTACTAAACCAGAATGCTGGTTTATTAAACATCAGCACGTTGATTGCATCCATGACTGATTACATCTGCAGCCAGCCAAGGGAAGCGCCTTCCACAGTTAGTTTCTTTAATCTAATAAATTGAAGGCTTTGCAGGAGAAGTCAGAAGAGAGAATCTCTTTCTGCTTCAGCCAATCAGCCTCTCCTGAGGGATTCATTGAAGACCTTCAACAGAGCTGTCATCTCACAGCCTGCCTAGGGGATTTGGACTCATGCATCCCCACAGTTGCATGAGACACTTTTATAAAGTCTCATATTTACAGATATCTCCTGTTGGTTCTATTTCTGTAGAGAGCCATGAATAATACAGGAATGTTGGAGAAGATTTATCACATGACAGTGCACACTCACCTGTCCCCAACTAATCCCCCAAAGATGCCAGAAAAAACTACCTTCACTTAAGGCATTTAGAAACATATTCATGAGGGAAGAATCTGAGTGGTAGGCTAAGTACGATGATGAAAGATATTGCCATTGAGATTAATTCTTTTAGTGGAGATGATGGAATCTCAAAGAGGTGGAGGATAAATGACTGCATTTAACTAACAACAACAAGACAAAAACACAAAGTACATTTACTGTAAAGACCATTAGAGATACAGTGGTAATCAGAATATTTTAATCTTTAGGCAATGGTTAATCGATCACGATATCCCTAGGAATGAAATGAATGAGAAGCCTACTAAAATGTTGCTTGACCTTTATGCCCAGACCCTTTGGAGATTGTTTAGTTTTAAATTGCTGTTATAACAAATCACCACAATCTTAGCAACTTAAAGCAAACAAATGTATTATTTCAGTTTTTGTAGGTCAGAAGTCTGGGAGGGCATAGTCAGATCAAGGTCTCACTTGATAGGGTAAAATTAAGGAATCATCTGGTTCTCATCTAAAAATGAAGATGCTCTTCTAAACCCAATGGCTACTGGCAGAATTCACTTTATTCTAATGCTTTTCACATGGACTTCTCTATCTTCTAGCCAGGTCGAGTCCTTTTTATACTTTGCATCTTTCTCATTCTTCCCCTCTGTTGCTTCTCGACCCCTCCACCTCTTCTGCTCTCAGCAGGGAGAAAGCCTGCTTTTTAAGGGATTATGTGATTGCAATGAGTCCACCTGGATAATCCAGGATATTCTCCATATTTTAAAGTTAACTGATTAGTTACCTTAATTACATCTGCAAAGTGCCTTTTGCCATAAAATATATGATATCATAGGCATGACACCATATATCAAAGATCATGGGGTCTAAAATTCTGCCTGGCACAGGGATTATTAGATGATGAGTTGAGACTACTTCTAAAACACCCGAAATGCCACTCTGATCCATCAATGAAAGTGGGGGCTTATGGTGGGTCAGTGATAGTTGGAATCTTATCTCAAGTTTGAATCACAGTAGATCCAGTAGGTCCACAAACCCCTTCCCCAGTATTTGAATGTATAATTGGAATAATAATCATGTTTGACAACCGGCAGAATCCCCACAGAAGTACTCTGGCCTGAAGAACAAAGAGCATTATCCCTGGAACTTCACCTACCTACAAGGATAGTAAACCAAAAGCAATACTGTGTCCATGGGAAATTTTCAAACAGAAGTGTCATTATCAGAGACTTGAAAAAAACAGGGGTGGTAATATCTACCATTTACCTATTTAACTAACTTGTTTGTCCTACAGAGAAGGCAGGCAAATCTTGGGGAATAATGGTGGATTAATTTAAACTAATCAGGTGGTGATGCCTGTTTGGAGCTGATGTTGCAGATGTAGAATATTTATTAGAGCAAATCAACATAACTCTGGTACCTGGTACGCAGCTGTGGACAGAGAAAATGACTTTTCCTCCTTAACAATTTGCAAGGACAACCAGAAATAGTTTGTTTTTACCTGGTATGACCAACGATAATCTTCCAAGTATTGCTTCAGGGCTATGCCAACTCTCCTGCTCCCTGTGGTATCACAATCAAGAGAGATCTTAATCATCCTGACATTCCACATAATATCACATCAGTCCACTACACTGATGACATGATGCTGATTGGATCTGAAGAGGAGGAAGGAGCAAGTCCTTTAGACATCTTAGTGAAATATATGTGAACTCCAAGTTGGAGATAAACCCCACAATAAATAAGGAGCACACCTTCTCAGAGAAGTGTCTTGGATTTCAATTGTAGGGAACATATTGAGATCTCTTTTCCAAGGTGAAAGAAATATCACCTTGCGCTAAAAACAAGCATACCACTTGGTGGACCTTTCTTTCGTTTGAAGTCAACATATGTTTGTGTATGCTACTGCTACCCGTTTTAATTAACTCAAAATGCTGTCAGTTTTTAGTGGAAACAAGAGCAAGAGAAGGTTCTGCAGCAAAGTTCCAGCTACAATACAAGCTTCTCTTCCATTTGAGCCTTATGACCCAGCAGATTCAATACCTGAAGTGCCTGTGACAAAAAGAGTCACTTTATGGAGCCTCCAGCAAGTACCAATAGAAGTGATAGTTACAGGGAAGTCATTTACAGTTTTGAAGACAATCCATGCCCTCTTCTGAAGATGACTATTCTTCTTTTGATAAACTAATTCTGGCTTTCTATTGGCCCCTGGAAGAGATTGACTGCCTATGCAAACAAAGCTCCCAATCATGAACTGAGTATTACCAGACTTACCAAGCCATAAGCTTAGGTGTACATAAGAGCAATCTGTTAAAAGATGGAGACAGCAGGTAGGAGCCAAGATGGCAGCTTAGCAAGGTATAGGATTTAGTTGGTCCTCTAGAGCAGCTACTAAATAACCAGAAACAGTATAAAACAGCTCCTGGGGCCACATCAGTGACCGGACACACAGCAAATCCCAGTCTGGACCAGTTGGACTGGCTGCTGAACCCCCCAGAACCCAGGGAGAGCCTGCCAAAGTTAAAGGTACCGCATCATCTTATGCTGGTGGGACCTGAAGGCAGACAAGCGCCACATACTGGGCAGGATAAGAAAAAC
>PVIY010029104.1:0-32411 GCA_004026745.1 Myrmecophaga tridactyla
CCCTTTAATTCTTTTATGTCCTTCTACCCCACTACTCTTACATCTTCAGGCTGTCGATAGAACGCACAAGACAAAATTCCTGCTAGGTTTTAACAGCCTTTATTTCCTAAATCTTCACAGTTGATTACCTTCCTACTGAAATATACCGTATATCTCCCTTCTCTCACCCCTCTAGAAAGACTATTATAACGTACATAAAATAATGAAGACATATTTTACATAAAACTGGTTTTATTCAAAGCCTTGGGGAGGTTAGAGAAGCAGGTACCTAGGCGGTTTATATCTTTGACTACAGATAGGTTAGAAACTAGTTCTTAGGTACTTCAGTACTACTGACATAAGCTGTGACAGAGTCAGCTTGTTTTGGGTCTCTTTCTATTTGCTTTGTAACAGGTACAAATTCAAATACATAACTTTGAAAGTTTAGAGATAAGTTAGAACAGCTTCTTAACACCTATCCTTTAGCAAATTTATGTTTGTTCTTAACAGTAGCACCCTGTACTTTTTTTAAGAACTGAGGACTGGGTTATGGCTGAAATAGTAGGACTGTCTCCTCATTATTTTAAATTGGGAAGCCTTGAGGCACTGGCCAAACACAATGTTTCGAAACCTCGTAATTCCATGTTGTAACCACCCTTTCAATAATGTCACAGAGAATAGAGGTATGCTGTTCAACTCATTTGTCAGAGTGGCTGGTCTCATTAGATATTAATTCCCGAGCTCCTTATTTTGATGAAACCATTCCAACTGTTTTTTTCTCCCCCCTAGTTGTGTACACAGGTACTCTTTCATTCGAAAGACAGAGCGTGTTTAAAGATGTGATATTTTCGTTTGGCAAGACTCATATTGATTTCAGAATACATTTTTGATAATCAGAGCATGTGCAGTTTTATATTATCAGTTTTGAACCTAGACAGAGAGCCTCACTCTGAGGGTCCTACCTTAAGTTTCCTGAATCAATGGAATGTAGAGATAATGGGGAATTAAAATCCATTCTTGATGAACTGCATTATTGTAATCATTAAAAGTCATATTTATAAATATTTTGTTCTTTGACATAGTGAGAGAATCTGCTATTGTTTATTACTTTTGAAATGTACTATTGAGCCTGTAGAATGTTAATTTAGATCAGATTCGAGGGAAAATGAAATCTGTATTACAATTTTAAAATAATAAATTATTCAACTCTTTATCTCATTGTAGTACTCATCATAATAATCAAGTAGAAGGTCCAACTTATGCAAGGTACTGTTTAGACTTCCCTTGCTCCCTGCCCTTCGGGAGCTTACTCTCTAATTGGGAGGAACCGCATGTCCTCATGTTTGAACACAGAATTAATAACCCACGACAATAAGAGGTTGAATGTCAAATGAGGAATATGGGAATTCAAACCATGACAATAACATTTCATTCTGTTTGGTCCAAAAAGTCTTTGGGGAGTAGGTAAGACTTGCTTGGTCTTGGTCTTAAAGAATAATTAGGATGTAGTAGAGTGCGCATGTGAAGAAAGATAAGGTATAAGAAAAGAAAACACATGGGGGAAAATTAGTTTAGGCTGAAATAGATTTAGATGTTAGAAAGTGGTTGGATTTTTGTGTGAGGTACAAGGTGAGGTTTTTTTTTTTCTTTATTGGAGAAATTGTGGTTTTTCCAGAACAACCATGCATAAAATATAGGATTCCCATATACTGCCCTATTATTAGCACCTTGCATTGGCTGGAAATTTGTTATAATTGATGATAGCACGTTTTTATAATTGCATTATTAACTGTAGTCCATGATTTAGCTTAGGGTTTGCTGTTTGTGTAGTGTAGCTCCATGGATTTTTAAAAATTTTTATTCTGTTACTATATATACAATCTTACATTTCCCCTTTTAATCACAATCAGGTATATATTTCAGTGCTGTTAATTGGTACAAAATATTGTGCTGCCATCACCACCATCCATTACCAAAACATTTCTGATTGTTCCACATAGGAATGCTGTACATTTTACTACTTATCTCCCCATTCCCTGCCCCAACTCATCTCCTGGTAATCTAAATTCTGGATTCAGATTCTATAAGTTTGCTTATTCTAATTATTTCAAATCAGTGAGATCATGCATTATTTGTTCTTTTGTGTCCGGCTTATTTCACTCAACATGACGTCTTCGAGGTTTGTCGATGTTTTTGCAAGTATCAGGACTTCATTCCTTTTAAAGGTTGAATAATATTCCATTGTTTGTATATTCCACATTTTATTTTTTTTTGATGCGCAAAATTCTGTACTTCCTGTTCTTGGAATTAATTGTCAATATTTCTGCACGTAAGGAGCTACACCTTTGACTTTAGATTGCCATTTGGCAATCAAAATGTTCTCTATTTATAGGACGACTACTGTAAACATCTGCCTGCTGAGTTTGAAATTAATGATGAGGTGATGCATGTACAGCCTCTTTGTAGTGAAGTGCTTGGGGTTCTACCTTACCCAACCCTCCTTAAATTAGCTCTAAAGGAAAAAGTGGAATGATGGCTTAAACCAAGAACAGTATTCATAGTGAACATTCATTGAATGCTTAAATTCATTCTTCATATAAAATGCGTAACACAGCAAATAACTTTTTCTGTAATATTTTTATTTAAAAGTTATTAGAGCACATTCAGGTAATGGTTCATCCATCTTTATGCAGGGTTTGTAATTGTAGCAATAATTTTAAAGATATTTTACCTATCTTTTGCAAAATAGATTTCATTAATAATAGGAACATGACCTGTCTATGTCTTCTAAACTTAGTTTCTTCTCTTTGAATGTTTTGTTTTGTTTTTAGACAAACACAAAACTGTATAAAACACATTTCTTCATGAAATGAAGAAGGACAAGAGGGAAGCATCTGAGTTACTTTGATCCTGTCTATTCAGTGTGACACCCCAGAAGTATCTTATGGTGACAACAAGGAAATAAACAAATATTAAATATGAGTTTCAATAAATAACAGATTAGTTGAATTAAAAGATTTTCATATATATACACTTGTGTGTGTATATATATATATTGTTGCCAGTGAATAGAAAAAGTAGTTATAAAAGTGAAAAGCCTGTTAAATCACCAATTTCTCTCAGGAATAGGTTGATTTCCAACATAGAGCATAAACCAGCTTGTCAGTTGGTCCTTTTGAGTTTGATTTTGGGCTGTGTGTCACAGGTGTCTCACTTTGATAATGTAATCTTGCCTACTGTATGACAGCTTCTGCATGATTTCCCTATTGGATAGTGACAAAATCTGTTTGCTTTATATTGAAGACATGCGCTTCTATCAGCATTATTATCTTCACTATGCAAGAGTGTCATTTGACAATAAAACATGAAGTCTGCGGTGGGAGAAATGGTGAGGAAAGATGGGGAGATTGATGAAAAACAGTATAACAAAAGAAACATCTTTCAATATGAAGCTTAGACTACATGTAATATAAAAATGCAAAACTGACCAGTCTAAACTGCAGTTGATGCAGCGTCAACATGTTTTTTCATCATCATATTTTAAACAGCCGTGTTGCATTTTAAGCTGTTTTTGTGTGGGCTAAATAAAATGACAAAAAAAGATGCTGGTTGGAAATGTTTACCAGCTTCTGTAGTATGGTATTAAAAAATGTTATAAAAATTTCTGCTTAGACCATTGACAAATGAAGTTTGTTACTGGACTAAATTTCTGGTCCTGTATTTAGATTAACTTACAAAATGTCACTTGGTAATGGTATTTGCATTATTTACTCTGCGTTAACAACATTTTAAGTTTAATTAAAAGAATTAAAAAGTTGTCATTGCTATACCTATGATCTGATACAAAATGAAACCCAAAGGTTATTTATAAAGAAACATTTTATTATCTAATAGGAAATTCTTAAAGTAGAGCAGTGGTTCTCAAAATGTGGTCGCCTAGCGGCAGCAGCAAAACCTATGAACTTCTTAAAATGCCAGTTCTCCAGCTGTACCCCAAACCTATTGAATCAGCATTTCTGAGGTGCCATCCTCTTTGTATTTTATGTATCTTAATGCTTGAGAACTACTGACCTCTGGAGTGTCTTATAGCCATCAGGATCTTCCACCTGTTTTGTTTTGAAACAAAGTGCTTTCCTTAATGGGTGGAGTAAAACTAAGGTTTAACTATTTAGACCTGGAAAATATCATACCCTCCATTGGATTTTCATCTTAATTGTATTTTTTTTATAAAAACTTCAATGCGTTCCCAATTCCTGTGCACACATTTGTTGTTGATAGGGAAGGCAATGTGTGACTGTAGAATTTAGCTGGAAAATAATGATCTTATGCTGGATATTATCAGAAAGTCATTTATAAAACAAAGAATAGTCACAGTGTACGAAGGTTGGCCACTTTTTGTTTAGTCTTGTTGACTTTTTTTGGTCTTGCTATGTAGTAATACTGTCTATTTATGTAGGATTTCAGTTACATAGAGAAATGCTGCACAATTATAGTATCACACGGGTGGGATGCTCACAGAATTTTAGTCCAGATCTCTACATCTTTCACATCGATGGTAACGTGCTCATATCCTGTATCTTTTTAAATATCACTCTTTCTGTCACTGCCTCTGTGGCAGTCATACTGGTTGACTTTTGGTTCTTTAAACACACCATACTCCCTTCTTTCAAGTGACTTTGACTTGAGCTCTACCCTCTGCTTTCAAGAGCTCTTTTTGCCCAATATTTCCCTGCTCCCACTGCCAAGTATTTCTCATAGCCTTTCAGATATGTGATCCACCATAACTTTCCTAAGGAAACCTTTCTTGGTATCCTTGGCTGTGTCAATGCCCTTTTATATATTGTTTTTCTTCCATGTTATTCTACCGTGTACTTATTGCAATATTTTATATGCATATCCGTGATTCTGTTATATACTTTGTCTCCCTTCGTAAGTAACTGTTTGTTTGCCAGGAATGCTATAGCAAATATCACCAAATTGGTTGGCTTAAATAATGTAAATTTATTGTCTCACAGATTTGGAGGCTGGAAGTCCAAATTCAGTGTCTCAGCAGAGCATGCTTTCTCCCAAAGTCTGTAGCACTCTGCTGCTGGCTTGCTACGATCTTTGGGATTTCTTGGCTTGCATCTCTGTCTGCCTCACATGGCTTCTTCTTCTGGCTTCTGCTTCTCTTCAGTTGTCTGTTTCTCTGTGTGGATTTCCTCTTATAAGGACTTTAGCCATATGGATTAAGGCCCACCCTGATTCTACTTGGCTTTATGTAAACAGGATCTTGGAAGATCTTTTCACAAATGAGTCTACACTTTAAAGAATAATAATATCTTCAGAAGGCCTATTTACAAATGGATTCACATCCACAAGACCTGGGGCTAGTACTTGAACATGGCTTTTACGGGAGACATAATTTAATCCCCAACACTGACAGCTCCTTAAAAGCAGATTGTCCCTAATTGGTTCAGTACTGCAGCACAAGGATTATCAGTGCCTGTCATAGTAGCTGCCTAATAAGTATTGGTTAAATAAATGAATGAGTTGATGAATGAACATTATCTATGTACTAGTCCTAAGGGTGTTTTATTTTTTTTCCAAAGAAAGATACTTTAAGAAAAATGTAAAAATCGAGTCCTAAAATAAAATAAATTCTGTTATAGATGAAATATTATTCTCTTAATAACAGTAGTACTGGATATAATGTGCTGAGTACTTCCTACATGATAAGTACATTATATATATTATATCATGTAAATACTCCAATAGTAAAAGTTGTTTAGCACATATTTTAAAGATGAGAAAACTCAGGTTGTGTTCTATAGTTTGTTAAACTATTGAGATCAAGTTTTGATCCTTTTTAAAAAATTGGTTTATTTTATAGGCTAGTAACAAAAAAATACAAACCCTATACAGAGAATTCCACCAGCTAACTACCAGATACCCATATCCACCATAACCTTTTTTGTAAATGGTGGAAACAAATATGCAACATCAACTTTCCCATCTCACCCACTCCCCAGCATACCGTTCAGTGGGATTAATCACATTCCCAGTGTTATGGAACCCTCACCACCTTCCGTTACTAAACCTTTTCCATCTCCTCAAACGGAAACCCTCATGAGCAATATGTATTGATTCCCAATTCCCCTTGCCCCTGGCAGCCTGCGCTCTAATTTCTGTATTTATGAGCTTGCATAATCTCTGATATTTTCTTTGTAGTTACAATGGGGCTTAAATTTAACATCTTAAACCTATAATGATCTCTTTCACTTTGATGCCAACTTTACTCTAATATCATACACAAACTGTATTCTTGTGTCTCCTCTATTCCCTCTCCTTTATGCATTTGTTATCACAAATTGCAAGCTATACATTATGAGTCCCAAACCACTGATGTATATTACATTTTATTCTATTGCCTTTTAGGTTCTGTGGGAAGTAAAAAATGAGTTGCAAAACAAAAATACAGTAGGGCTGGCATTTACATCGATTGATGTCATTATCAGATATCTTTATTTCTTCATATGTCTTTGATCTATTGTGTATTTTCCTTTCCTTTCAACCTGCAGAACTCTCTTTAACTTCTCTTGTAGGATCTCCTCAGCTTTTGTTTATCTGCAAATGTCCTAATCTCTCCCTCATGTTTGAAACACACTTTTACCAGACTAAACTTCTTAGTTGGCAGTTTTTTTTTTCTTTCAGCACTTTATTCCACAGGCTTCTTGCCTTCATGTTTTCTGTTGAGAAATTGGCACTTTATCTTTGGAGGCACCCTTGTGTGTGGCACCTTGCTTCTTTCTCATGACTTTTAGCAAACTCTATCTTTAGCCTTTGACCACTTAATTATAATATGTTGCAGTGTGGGTATATTTGGGTTTAACCTGTTTGGAGTTCATTGAATAGCTTGGAGTATATTCATGCCTTCCATTGAATTTCGGAAGTTTTAGCTGTTATTCCTTTTAATAGTCTGCTTCTCTTTCTCTTCTCCTTCTGGGAGAGCCACAGTGGTATGCTTGATGGTGTCCCACAGGTCCCTCAGGCCCTGGTTTACTCTTCTTCATTCTTTTTCTGTCTCTCACACTGGATGATTTCAATTGTTTTATCTTCAAGCTTACTGATTCTTTCTTCAGACCGCAACAATCTTCGGTGAACTCAAGGAAATTTTTAATTTCTGTTACTGTGGTCCTCAGCTCTGTTTGGTTCCTTTTCATAATTTCCTTCTCTCTTTTAATATTCTCCTTGTGTATTTCTTTTAGTTCTTCCCTATGTTTTCTTTTGGCTATTGAAGCATAATTAGGATCAGTTTAAAAAAAGTCATTTCCTGTTATCTCACACAACTGGTCCTCCTCATTGACAGTTTCTAATGCTTTAAACTTCTTCCTCTGTGCCATTGCTTCCTGTTTCTTTTTATATTTTTATAATCTTTTATTGAAACCTGGACATTTTCATGTTTTAATATGCTACCTCTGGAGATTAGACTCTATGGCCTCTTTTAGCTTGTATCCAGTTAGCATAATGATAGAGCTTTCCTTGAATGTCAGGAACCAGGAACAAACCAAAAAAAAAGGAAGGAAGAAAAGAAAACACATTTCCTAGTCTTTGCAGCATGAAATGTGTGGATGTTTTCCTTTAGAGTTTATCCATGCAATGAGTTTATTGAATAGCTCCAGGTCGAAGCATAAGGGACCTCCCTTATTGTTTCTGTGAATGTATCTTGTCCTGTGCATTCACTTTGACAGTAGGAATTCCCCATTTACACAGATACAATTGTCCCCTCTTCCCTAGGAGATGGTTATGGTCCCAAGCACTGTACTTTATATACAACAGCCAGCAGTCCCTTGCCTAGGCAGCCATGATGGGGCTGTTCTCCCTCAGTGTTTTGTAGAAGCACTCTGTGAGCTCCTTCTACGTATAGGGCAAGCTTTGGGATGCCGATCCTTTGACAAGTGTCCTAGTGTGGTCTCTTAGGCCACCACCGGAGAGATTAGACAGACATGTATGCCTCCAGTATGCGTATGCGGGTTTCTCTACTCCCTTCAAGTTCAGGGAAGGGCAAGCTATGTGTCAAGCAAGTGCGAGAACGGGGAAGGGAACAGCTGGGCACCAGGAGATGTTATCACTTTTAAGTTGACTTTTTCTTGGTTCAGCGCTTGCTATGTTACTGCAACCCTTTAACTGTTTTCTGGAGGTTTGAGAAAGATGTTTCTGCCAGTTCTTGCTGGTTTGCAAAGCTTCTGTAGGGGGAGGGAATCCTGTTGTGCCTTACTTTAAATTTTCAATTCATCTTTTTATGCACGGGTTTACTCAGTGTTCCAAAGTTTGTAGCAGAAGAAATCCGTGGACAATCAGAGAGTTAAAACTGGCTGTTCTGAAACTCTCTATTAGACTAAATGCACAAAGTTATAATGTGGCTAAATTGGTCAATATCATGTATTAAATTAAATGCATACAATTATGGAGAAAAATAATAGGTTGTTTGAATATTTCACTTATTGCCTATTTTATGCCTGTGAATCTCTTCCTACGTGTGGGGCCATTTAAACATTAACTCAAGCCTCAGCCATATTCCAGATTCAGGCCCAGTCCTTCTAGGTAGTGGGATGATTGACTGGGACTTAGCATTGAGCCAAACTTGATGCAAGTCCAGCTCTAATCTTTCTACTGATTGGGCTTCTGTCATATAACTGAAACCAATTTCTCACCTAATATTCTTCTCTGTGTCTTAATAAATTACCTAGTCTCATCATTTCTCCTAGCATTTCAGGATGGCATTCCTTTTAACATGGCCTTCTTGATTTCTTTAAATACTAGGAACCTGCCTCTGACATCATCTCATTTCATGAGCCCTTTAATCTGGTGACAGTCTTTCCAAAATAGAAGTCCTTTCCTAGATCTGTAACGATTGCCAGCTCTTAGAGGCCCCTATAAATTCTCTCCAGTACTCGTTCTTGTCTTTCTAGACAAGATGCCAACTTGTTATGGCATGTGCCCATACCCCCAAGAAACTTAGGCCAGTTGGCCTTCTTGATCATATTTATAGCTGGATCTTTATGGTTCTTCTGGCACCCAGGCCTGCCTCATTTTGCTGCAGGTGACCTCACATTACCTGGCTCTGTCCCATTATAGAGCCAGGTCATTGTTTTATGAAGGCTGACTATGTGCAAGTCATTCTGTTCTATAGAAAATGCGTCTCCACTGGATGCATTTAAGCGTCTTAAAATATAGTATAAATTATCAGTAATTTGTGATGGTTTCTGAATAATGTAATGTAATCCACAATAAATGTATTCTTCCAGGTGTTCTTTGGTGTGCAAATGCAATTCACGTACGTAATATGTGTAGAATGTACATATAAATCCTTTAGGGTTTGTCTGTTTCTCTTTTTCTAGTCAATTGTTAATTTCAAGGTGATCTGGATCTGTAGTTTCCTTTAAAACCTTATTTGAATATGATATGTTTGAAATGTAGAGCACCTGAAGAAACATACTCCAGAGGGTGATGCATTCTATAATTTTCTTCATTGGTTAATGAAACATAGTGCTCAAGAATTGTTTGGTTAAAAAAACCCAGGTGTACTACCCTAATTCAACTCTGTTGAGAATCTAAGTGATATCCTTTACTTATTGACCAAATTTAGGCTATGTTGACATGTTTTTTAATGTACCTATCACTGAAATTAGTTCCTTTCTGGAAACAGTAAAATACTGTGATTTTGCTAATTAGTTTTTACTAGGTTGTGTGTGTGTGTGTGTGTGTGGGTGTGGTAAAAGCAGGAAACGGTGTATCACAAACCTCTATCAGATTTACAAATAGAACCAGACAAGCATATAAATAAGCAAATAAATGCCTCTGAAACAGTGACATTATTTTAACATTCTAGGTATTTCTTCCATCAGAAAACTATTTTTATTTGTATATTAATTTTTAAATTTATAAATATACAAGCTAGCCAGAGCGTTGGGGCTGAATATGTGAATATATTACCTTTTTGATATACGATATTCCTCAAAACATCCAGAAAAAGCTCAAAGGGGAAAACGTACATTTGTTCCATAAACATATATTTAGAAGGTTGGGAAAAGGAATGAAATACCTTCTAACTAAACTCAAATTCAGTATTAGAAATGTAGACCCAGAGTAACTTATTTCAGTTAAGTTTTGAAAATATCCTATAGGTAACAAAAACAATGGATCTACATGTTAGGCTTTCTGAATTTTCTAAAGAATGTTATTTTTTAGACGATAGCTCAGAGACAGTTTTAAAAAAAAAAAAAAATTAGTAGTATATTGATGCACAAACAGGCTAAAGAATACCAAGAGTATTTTTGGATAAGGGAGTTACTTTAAAGTTAGACTGCACCTCCATTAAGAGTAGTCTTGAAAGTGAAGTATAGACTATTAAATTGGGCCATTTAATAAAACATTACACATTTGTATGCCACAAGTATATGAGATTTTAGCAACAGTAAGGGTAAATTGTCATTTGGAGTATTTCCTACAGTGTAATTCAAGATGTAAATATGGAGGTATTGGGAAGGTATCTTCTTCATCAACAACATTCCAGCTTCTCAGAGAAGAAAGGGCCTTGGAGAGGGAGCTTCTTAGTCTGTCACAGGGACAGTATAATCTGAAGCATCTTGGGGGAATTGCAAGGGTGGGTCCAATCTCTTCACCCAAGGATTTCTCCTTGGCTTCCATGGTTCTGAAACTTTGAAGTCATTCTTCCTCCAGTTTATCCCTTCTCTGTCCTTTTCAGGCATTGTTTCTGTTCATACAAATTTTGCAAAAACCTTGTTGGCTTTGCATGCAGTTGTAGGAGGACCAAACCATTAAACAATAGAACCTACCACGGATTCTTTCTGCCTAACTATATTTCCAATCCTGACTTTCATTGAAACGGCTGACTGGGTCCATTTTCAATCACATCTTCTTTAGCAAAGAGTTATATGGTGAAAATTTGTCCTCTGGGGAATTACTTTCCCAAAGCTTGAGAGGTCCCTAATACAGCTGCTCTGGCCCTAATCTCTGAGCATCCTGTCTGGATAGAATGAGAATTTCCCAAGTAGTCAACTGCTGGTACTTTGGGCTTAACAGTTAGGTCCTCAGTTTTATCTCCTTCCTCCTGAATTTTTCTTTAAGCTACAAGGAGAAAACAGGCTGCATCTGTTTCACTTGGCTTGGAAATCTCCTCAGCTAAATATGCAAACTCATCACTTTCAAGTTCTGACTTCTGTTCATCAAAACTCCATTTTGCCAAGTTCTCTATCACTTTATAGTAATGATTGTCATACTTGTAATGTTAATTCATCATTTCCTTCAAAGGCATCACCAGAAGTGCCTTTAATTTCTATATTTCTATGAACATTTCTTTCTTTTTTTTTTTTTAATTTGCATATGGGCAGGAGGCACCAGGGATCGAACTCCAGACCTCCAGCACGGCAGGTTGGAGCTCTGCCTGCTGAGCCACGGCAGCCGCCCTGAACATTTTTTTAATTACGAATTATATATTCTCTAAGATGATACAAACTTTCTCTCCAGCTGTCATTCATTTTTGAGCCCTCATAGTTCTTTCATCCTCTACTCATTATCCATTTCCAAAGCTATTTCCACATTTTTGGTATTTTAATAGCAGCATCCCACTGTTGGTTCCAAAAACCATCTTGGTGTTCTAGCTAGTAGAATAAATGTAATACAATGGGTTGGCTTAAGTTATGTCAATTTAATGACTTATGGTTTTGAGGCTAGGGAAAGTCCAACATTGAGGCATCAGCAAGGCAATGTTTTCTCTCTGAAGACTCTGGCATTCTGGCTGCTAACTGTCCTTGGTCCTTGGCTTTTCTGCCACATGGTAGCACACATGGTGTTGTTTTCTCCTTTCTCTTATAGGTGCTGTCTACTTCCAGCTTCTGGCTGCTTCCCATAGCTTCTCCTTCTGTGCCCAGTTTCCTTTGCTTATAAGGACTTCGGCCATACTGGATTACAGCCCTCATTCAGTGTGGTAACATCTTAACTAATAACATCTTCAGCGGTCCAGTTTACGAATGATTTAACACCCACAGTGCCAGGCTTGGTACCTGAACATGCCTTTTGTGGGGGACATAATTTAGTCCCCAAAACATATCCAGTGAAGGGAAGGAAGGAATTGCCTTCCAAGATATTTCTGAGGAGAATTAGATTTATTGGATGATGGTTTAGTAAGCACCCAGCTCCAGAGGTCTGATGGAAAGACTGAATGGAGGAGGTAGATTTTCATTTCCTGGGCTGCTCAAACAAATACCATGAAATGGATTGGGATGAACAATGGGAATTTATTTGCTCATGATTTTGAGGCTGAAAGAAAGTACAAATCAAGCCACCATCAAGGTGATGCTTTCTTCATGAAGATTGGGGCATTCTGGAGCTGGCTGCTAGTAGTCCTTGGTCCTTAGCTTGTTTGTCACTTGGCAAGGCACATGGTGATGTCTGCTGGTCTCTCTCTTCTCTTTTGGGTTCTGTTGATGCTCAGCTTCTTGCTCCCTGCTGTTTTCTTTCTTGCTGTCTGAAGTTCTGTCCACTTATAAAGGACCCCAGTAATAGTGTTAACACCCATCCTGATTGAGGGGGCTACGCTGTAACTGAAGTAACCTCACCCAAAGAGGTCCTACTTGGAGTGTGAGTTCACACCCACAGGTTTAAGGACACATTTTTTGGGGTACATATAGCACAAAGTATTTTAAAATTTCAGGAGTTTTATTTTGAATGAAGAACAAATTGGTAAATTTGAAATTCTGGAGATCACACCCCCCTTCTAATCTGCTGGATTCAGTCACTTTGCTCCCAGAGTACAGGATTCCTGCTGAAATCCTTGCTTGCAAAATATGTTGTTCTAATATTTGGTCTATTTAGTAGGTCACTCAAGATTCAATTCAACTGTAAATTTGGTGAAGCGTTCTCCAATCCCATACGAGAAGCCTGCTTTGAGCTGCACTAGTGCCTGTGTATATCACTTTCAAATCTCCATTTGTATATCACAAATAACTGCTTGCTTCATCCTCCCTAGAATGTCAGCTCTATGAGGACAGGGATTTTGTGTTTAATTAGCAACTCTCTTAACTCAGAGATGTAGCAGCTCTTCAGTAAGTGATGCATAAGTGACCGAATACACGACTTCTTCAGAGCGACTTGTGTTTTGTCCATCCTATGTGGACTCTGCTTTCGGTGCTAACCATTGTCTTGGATCATACCTTGCCTGACTTTGAACATTGCCCTCCTTTGCCAAGTCATAGACTGAAAATTTGTTCTTAGTTTGCAATTGAGTAACCTAAAGTGGTTTAAAAACAATGAAATGACTGGAGGAATTATGCATATATACTGTGGACCTCAGAGGATTAATGAGGCTTAAGGAAGCAAGAAGTAGCACCATTGTGGAGAATGGGGGTCAGTGGACACTGATTTGTCATTCCCTCTAACCAGAATCCAAAGCATCCACTCCATGTCCATTTTTAAAGCCACTGGAATATGGCATTTTCTCCTCATCCCACTGACCTGATCCACATTTTGAAACATCCACAAATCTGAGGCCATGTGGCAGAATTCTTTCATTAATAAACAAATATTACTAGTTTTGTGTGTGTGTGTGTGTGTGTGTGTGTTAATGAAATGGACGTGGTTCCTGCTTTCCTTAAACCTATGGTTTAGCTTCTCATTTGGTGAGATGTTCCCTGTATTTCAAGTGCAGGAACCATAGGAATTTATTTTTGGCCTTTAGGATGGGGAATATTTTCATTTCATAGTTCTGATTTTCATGTTTTTGAAGACGATGTACTATTTAGCCTTCAAGTTATGTGCTCCCAAGTAAAATGGATGCACAATAACTAAGATAAGTGTGAGGAATAATTTTTGAATGTTTAAAATTAAAAAAAAAATACTGCAAAGTCTTCTGTAACTATCCTGAATAAAATGATAGTTTGGAAAACTCATAACTACTTTGCTAAATATTTAAAATTGTGCCGAATAATACGATGAGAGTTAATTTTATGGATTAAAAACCACTAAAGCCATTTTTCTAATAAAACTAGAGAAGCAACATGTCTGTACCAACCTTGTTGAATCCATCTAAAGGAAAAGTTGCCTTAAAACTGTTTCAAGGGCGGGCCATGGTGACTTAGCAGGCAAGAATGCTCACCTGCCATGCCAGAGGACCCAGGTTCGATTCCCGGTGCCTGCCCATGTTAAAAAAAAAAAAAAAAAAAAAAAAACTGTTTCAAGAGTGATGAGTATATGTTTTCCCACAATTTAGGTGTTTTAAAGCAAGACTTCTTAGGGCAAAGGGATGGATTTTAGTAATCATGTCAATCATTTTTTTCTGTTCCTGGGAATCCTCAGCACTCAGTCAGGCTTAGGACTCCTTAGAGACTAAAAGTGTGATGATCTCTAATTTAGCCTGTGGTTGTGAAAAGATAGGATACCTGCTGTGATTACATAATTCCTTGCCAGAAGAAAATAATACAGTTCACACCTCATCAAAACTGGCTTAGGAGTCTTTGCACATATTACTGAATTTAAATTTGACTGGAATACTTTTTTACTTTAAATTGAAATTAGGATTAATATTTGCTGTATGTATGTATACATGCACAGACATCCAGATATACATACACAGTAATTTCTCATAATGAGGTCCGTTGACTATAACATTAATCTGATAATGCAAGCACTTTTATTCTATCTGGTTGAGGAGACGTATGTTAATAAGTCCTACATGCTTTATTTGATAAATTGGATTATAAATATTTTTCCTTTGGCCAGACAGTCTTTAACATTGGTCAGTTATTGACATATGTGTACATAGGCCATCATTTATTCCTTTTGTAACCTTTATTAAGCACTTACACATGAAAGAGACAATGTATAGGAATTGAACAATTAAAAAAAGAGAATGACAGAGGTTATATTTCCTAGGTGTTTTCATTCTAGTGATAGAGGTACAAATATATTAAGTGCCTGCATAAGTGAATTTGAAGAGTGAAAATTCACATTTTTCAACTTTGCAATTAAACATCATTTTTACCAAGAGCAACCAAAAAAACCTTTATTAGGGTTATTATGCGACGTTTTCATTTTTATTAGTTTAATTATGACTCATATAAAGATTATGAAAGTGATTCTTGTCCACTGCAGGTTAGCAATTTCATTTAGACAACATTGGCAATATATTCGCTTTAGCCCATTAAAGGAATTGTATCTATATTCAGCCAAGGCAGAAATGATTCAATGTATACTCAAACAAGTTTGACTAGCAGACTGTCATGTTTTATTAATAGTCTTACTTTTAATTAAACATAGTAACAATATGTATTTTCTTTACTCGCTCTAAATCAGTATTTTCCTCATGCCACTCTCTCATTCCTGAAGTTGCATTTTATATCTAGGCTCTAATTCAGTGATTATGGATTTATCTGCCTGGTTTCTGAGTGCCTCTATAAGCTCACCACCCCTTATTAAGTTTGTAGACCTCCACTTCATTGCGGTCATGTAATTTAGAACACCCGTACACACACAGCATTTGCATCCAGTCCCTTCTGTTTATGCAGATCTCAGCCAGTAACTCCCACAAGCCTTCCATGACGCCTTTAACCCTCCTCAGGAGTTTCCTTTGCTGTACTCTGAGTTTCAGGAATACCTGGTTGTCACTAGACAATTAAATCTAGTCTGTTCTGTGAGAATGCATTTTTTTGTAATGTCAGTCATGTCCTACATGAAGGTAGAAGGATTCTCTTAGTGAATGTAGAGTTAGTTCTTAGTTCATCTGTTATTTCCCCCAACATGTTTGGCTCCAACTAACTAGCTGAATGCAAAGTGTATTAACACTAAGGCCGAAACAACAACAACCCAAACCCAAAAGAATTATGGTATTGTCTATTTATCACATTTTTTTGGGCGCAACTTGGCAATATTTTTAATTTTGGGCATATAACTGTGCAGTTTTCCTCAATTGTTATAGCCTCAACTGTTCTTTATGCACTCTTTTGTAAAACTGCCTAACTTTTTTTGAAGGGAAAAAATTTATATATATTTTGTATTATATATTTTTATCATTAAGTATTTCACATGACCTTTTAGCCATATGTTTTTTATAGATGTTTTCATGGTTTTGACTAGAGCTTTTTGTTATAATAATAGGCCTACTTTTTGGATAATCTTTGATATAGATATTGTGTATTTTTTCAGAATGAAGGAATACATAATATTGAAAGAATAATTATATTGCAATAGCAACTGTTAAGCACATTTGCTTCCAATCACCCAATAATTATTGCACATCCACTGTGTGCCCTGCACTAGTGGGATGTGAAAAAATAAACAAGGTGGCCTCATCACAGCAGAGTATTTTTATTACCTTCAGGAAGAGAAGTATATCTTGAATAAGGACCTAAAAATAAAAACCAAAAGGAAACGATTGACAGTTTTGAAGGAAACTACTGATAATTTTTGTTAAAATTAAGAATATCTGAATATCACAGACAAAATAAATTGTTGCCAGACAGATTTTAAGATGAGAAGAAAATATTCACAACCAATACAACTAGGTCAGAATGTATAATGAGAGCCAACAAACCGACAATATCATGACCAACTACTCAATAGAAAAAAAGTAGGCTCTAAAGAAAATGAAATATTTCAAGGGTGAATTGGGCAGTAGATAGTAAACTTGATGTTTACTATCAAGCATTTACTATGATCTGTGCCTAAAGAGACATAAAAACATTTTCAGTGCAGCATTCTTTTTATAGAGAATAACTAGCAACAATTTTAATGATTGTCCACAGGAATACATTTACAGAAGTTAAAATCATTTGTATTATTCTTGAAATATGTGAATCAAAATTATATATTATTTATGGGTAGGTGGTATATATAAAAAATGCATGTTATATATCAAATTTGGGGTAGTAAATTCTTCTGGGAAGAGAGAAAGAAAAAAATCAAAAATTGGAAAGGAGCTATATTAGCTGCTAAATTTAATATATATAAAATAACGTGTGCATTTTATAGGGGAAGAGTGGTTGTCAATTGCCACAGTCACAGCCTGAACTGTGTGTCAGATCCCATGTTGCTGTCAGTTTGCTGGCATCCTTAATATATGCATAGAGTCGGAAGAACCATCAGTTATTTTCATACACCTCCCCCAAACACTGTTCGTTGTGTACCCATTTCTTATAAGGCCATTTCAGGACCTAAATAATATATGTCTAAAAGTGCAAGATATAAGCAACTTGTCATGTTGTTCCATCTGTTGCTTTTTCTCCCAAAACATAACAGTTGTAATTTGTTTCTTTAAATTTAAGTTTAGTTTGCTCACACAACTTTCCAGAACTTCCTCCCATAATCCGATTGGTCACATTATAGTTAGGTAATTCTTGTAAAGGTAACTTGATTGTAGAATGCACACTTGAGTGTTTACTGGATTAATTGCAATTTCAAATTTTGTTGATGACATCTTTGCTGCTTCCCATTAAATATGAAATACAGGTGACTAGAGTATATTAAGTGGAATGTTATTAAGTCAAGTACATGTTGGTCATTATATACCTCTTGTAATGTTAGTCCCACTTCCTGCTGTTAATAATTGCTTCACTGTCACTGCCATGGATATAAATTAGTTGAGGTTTTCATGAAGGTGGGCTTCCATATAATCAAGGCACATAGTGAGAGGCTGAGTGAAAGCTGTTTAAGCACTTGGGGAAAAGAGAAGTCATAAAGTAGGAGAATATAATTACCACATGTCTAGTCATCATTTCAGGCATGAAATGCCAATTGGATTCTAGGTGACCTTGGAGATTTATAGTGCTTGAAGAATATAGTATAATGATCACATAGGATTTTGTGCTTTCTATGTACAACGATTACATGCAACAAAATACGGATATTAAGATTGTTGTATCACTAAGGAAAAAATTTCATTTAATTATTTTATTTTATTGTAAGACTTGGTTTCTTCTTAAAAATTCAGATGTCCCATTTATTTATTTTTGTCAGTTGTATATGTTTTTGTAATTAGACTGTTATTATCTAACAACTTAAAAATAACAAAGGGGATCAGCTTACCTAAATTAATTACTTTTAAGCGATATTTCTGCATAATTTTGGGATACTTTTATGTTTTTTCTTTGTATCTTTGCATATGGCTCCATTTTTATAGTATCTCTGTATCTTTGACTGCATATGGTTTCATTTTTTATAGGAATGTATGATGACCAATAAACTTTAGATATCAAGTTACACAATAAAAATGTAACAGTATTTAATTTCTGTTTACTTTCTAGATGACATTTGGAATGATATTTTTATTCTCTTGTTACCTTCTCCTTTTAAAATATTCCAGTCTCATAGTCTTCACTTAGCTTTCAAATCAAAATCTCAGAGAAGTAGAGCACCTTTCCAATTCACAAACAAAATATATCATATTTTATGCATAGGATAACCCCAAGTAGGCTATTGTAGAATGCAACATAATCAAAATGACATTTGAATAATTAAAGAGTTACATTATAAGATATACTAGGAAGGGTAAAATAATAACTGTAGTCCTGCTTGCTTTTTGTGACGTATGTTATTACCTTTAAAATGAGATTTTATTGCTTTATCAGTGTGCTTTTCAGTTTTGTGCTCTGCACTCATACTTGGACTCATATTATCCCTAAAATTAGACTGACTCTTTCACTTGTATTTAGCATTGTATTAAAAGTGATTTCATTTTTAAAATTCACAATCTGTTTATATCTATAGGACCTAACTACAGATACCTAAATTGCTAGGAGAATATGATCTTTATGCAGTCTTTGTTTTAAAGAATATGTCAGAGATGCTTCATTGTTGGTGAACTCATGCTAATAAATTTTCTATCCATGAATTTTCTCATATTCAAAATTATCTTTTTTTTCTTTTAGCATGTCTTCATTCTTTGGACATCTTTAACTCAGGAGCTAAGCTCAGTGTGCAGAATAATATAGGCAATAAAAACAAAAATAAAGTAAAATAAAAATTTAAAGGTTATTGTTCTAGTTTGCTAGCTGCCGGAATGCAAAACACCAGAGACAGACTGGGTTTTAGTAAAAGGAGATTTATTTCATTAGTTCTTCATAGGAAAGGCAGCCAACTTTCAACTGAGGTTCTTTCTTACGTGGGAAGGCACAGGGTGATCTCTGCTGGCCTTCTCTCCAGGCCTCTGGGTTCCAACAACTTTCCCTGGGGTAATTTCTTTCTGCATTTCCAAAGGCCCAAGCTGAGCTGAGTGCTGAGATGAGGTATGCTGAGCTGCTGGGCTGTGCTACGTTGAGCTCTTTCGTTTAAGCACCAGCCAATTAAATCAAACACCGTTCATTGCAGCAGGCACGCCTCCCTAGCTGACTGCAGATGTAATTAGCAACAGATGAGGTTCACGTAACATTGGCTCATGTCCACAGCAACAGAACTAGGGCCCTTCACCTGGCCAGGTTGTCACCTGAACCTAACTACCACAGTTATAAACATTAAAAATAAGACCAGAGTTTTAGTATTATGCTGATCTGTGTACCTGATAGGCTTTGTCATAGAGGGCATTTTTTTTTTCCTGTGACATTTACAAATGAAGAAAGAGCTGATAGATTTCTTGAAATAATCTGTGAAGCACTATTATATAGCTTTGTGGTTGGCACTTGCTAAAAACCTCACTGCTATTAAGTATCTTCTAAGTAATGCTTTGACCTCCCCAAGAATTAAACAAAAAGTAAACTTTAATGGGGAAAATGTCTGAAGGTAAATTATTCAACTAAAGCAGTGAACAAGAACAGGTGAGGTAAGTACTGTTATTCTTTTAATTTATGATTCTGTAATCTCATGTTTTACATTCTTACATTTCTAGTCTTTTGAAAAGCAGGACCAAATGTATATGGCATAGATGTAGAATTTTAATCTGTAGTGTAAAAATAGATCAGGAGAATATTTTAATATGTAAAGTGTCTAAATTTTTATAGAGTGTAAAATAATACTACTTTCTCCACATTATGCTTTTTCTCAAGTCTAAATTTAACAAATGTAAAGGATATGACCTTTAGTTTTTTTTTTCTTCATAGTCACTGCTTTACCATACGTATTATCTCGTTAGCCTAGAAAAACAGTTACTTTCATTCTATTATCAGCAAGATTGATGCTACAACTTGAATTTGGTTCAAGGAGCATGTAGATTACGAAGAGATGCGAGTTAAATAGAAGAGGGGTGAGATTGGGTTGGAAGATTTCGTTTTCATAATTTTGTTAACTGTTAACACTGTTATTAAAGCTGATGAATATAATGCACTGTAATGTTATCTTAGCCAATTTTGATCTTACCAGGTAATATTCATAAAATACCTTAATTCTTAATGATTATTTATACAAAAGGATAATACAGCTATTAGAACAGCATATTTTTGAAAGTATTTCACAGAAGAAGAGAATTAATTTCCTTTAACCTGAGGATAAGATACTGCCTTGGCCATCCTCTTATGCAAAATCCTCTTTTGCTAAATCTGCACCAGTGCTGCTATTAGTCTCTGAAAACACATACCAATTATTTTCCTTTAAGACTTTACAATATCCTTTAAATGTAATTAGCATATAAGATTAAATATTAATTTTTATGATCTCAGTAATTTGTGAAGAAAACCATAATGCTTCTTTCATTTTCTTTGGGCTACTACTTGTATTTTGGCTATTTTATTTATTTACTTATTAAATTAGTTTTTTTCAGTGATCTATGTATTTTTTATTTTATTTACGTATTTTCAAAACTTTGTGAAAACTTAACAGATACTGAGTGCTTTTTATGTACAAGGAATTATGCTGGGTGCTCAAATGATCTTTTATCCATATAACAATCTCTGACAGGTTGCTTTTAATCACCATCCATTTCTGTTTGTAAACATAGAGGCACAGAAAAATTAATCAACTTATCAGTGATTGTACAGCTTGTCATGTGTGTTGGAAAAAGTTATTTTGTTTTTTTCATCTATACCTGTTTATTTGATCATATGAAGTGTTCCATTATAAAAGGGACTTTACACACCATAAGTTATATCTGTTTTATAAAAAGGCACATATAGTGGGTGCAAGGGTAGTTGAGGTAGAATTCTCTTGCCTGCCATGTAGGAGACCTGGGTTCAATTCCCAGTCCATGCACTTCCCCAAAACAAACAAACAAACAAACAGACAAAAGAAACCAACAAAGGCAAGCAAACAAACAAAAATTCAAAAAATGGTGCTGAAATAAAGAGATACTCACTTGGAGAAAGAATAAAATGTGACCCCCGCCATAGAGCATGTAAAATAAAAATATATATATAAACTTCAGAAAATCAATGTCACATTTATATACAAAAGCAGAAATATGATTCCTTTGGCTATACTAATATGCCTTCGTTTTTTAAAGTAACATTGCATATAATCGTGAATTCATAATATGTAGATTAGATTGTGATTACTTTTTAGCAAGATGATTTCTTAGAAGGTTATTTCAGTAAACTCTAGTAACTTAACTTTTTGAATTAGAGCACCTTTCAGGAAATAAGGAAGTTAATGTCCTCTTCCCCTAAATAAGTATATATGCATAAATAATAATATAGTGTTTGTGTGTTCAGATAGTTTGTGGCTCTTCTACAGTGTTTATGGACTTATTTTGAAAAACCCAGAACTAGGCTTTTGAAAATATTCAATAAAAAATTATGAACAAATCTTTTGCATTTTAGTATATGCGGGTTGACAACATAGTAAAAAAAATGCGCACAGGAATGCCTATTTTCTAGAAAATGTAGATTGTATAATGCAGGTTTGATACAGATGTGCTCATGGAGTAGAGACCTTTTTAATCACAGACAAGGACAGGGATCGCTCTACCATCAGTAAAAAGCACCACCACAATATTCCTTTGGAGATTTCAGTCTATAAACTACTTTTCCAAACACTGTCTCATTTGAGCCCCAGCAGACAGTTTTACAATGGACCTGTGATTGGAAATTAAATGATTTTCCTATGATCTCACTGTTAATTAGTGCTCAAGCCAGAAACCCTTTCTGTCTAGTTAAATTACTCCTTCCCCTATCCCATGCTGTGGTGCTATCAAGCTGTCCCTCTCACACAGGCTCATCTCTGTGTCTGCTCTCCTCCCCAAAGGTAGAGGAATACTGTATTTGATTACTTGAGTCTATTTTCTAGATGCTTTGTTTTGCAAGAAATAACACACTTATGAAAAGATGCAAGTAATGAAATACATTTTAGAATGTGAAGGGTTTTTTGCTTTTATTAGGTCTATATTTATGCTTCTTAAGGCACCTATTTTAGAATTTCAGTGATATTTGTAATTGAAGGTAATAACCAATATTGATAGAGCTTTTAGTAGGTACTAAAAGCCACTGTTCTAAGCCTATTAGACTTATGAACTCATAACGCCTTCACAATAACCTCATGGAATAGGTGATATATTCCTCATTTTACAAGTGGGAAATAGAGATAATAAGCAAATACCCAAAGTGCACACAGAAAGAGTAGAGCAGGGGGTCCAATCCATGCATAGTGTCCAGGATCCAGGCTCCTAACAACTTCTCTATAAGTTACAGAGCCTAAAGAAGAACAGTGGGACTCTAATGTCATTGGAAATACTGCCCAATTTTCTTTAATTGGTACTTAAAGAATGCACCTGATCTTATTGGAGGTAGCACTATTAAACTAGCATCAAATGGGAAATAATTCAGTGCAGTTACCCTAGTAGATGTCTGAGGTTCCTTTTGGTTAGTACTAACATTCATAAATTCTTAAAATTGTTTTATATTTGGGGGAGGGAAATGACTAATTGAAACTACAGATAAGTTCATGAATAACATTGGCCTCTATGTGACAAATTTTGAGTATAATGCTTATAATGGACTAAAACATGAAACTTTAGAGAATTTTTGTTATCGAACACAAACTTGTTCTTAGCTGAAAATTTTATTACTGTAAACGTATTGCTCTTGAAATTACTGAGAACTTTGCTTAAAGTATTTAGTGATGTAGGAAATAACCAATAAAGGGAAAAACTGTATTATATTTTAAAGCATCACCTTTTGCTGTTTAAGGTATAATAATTAGAAACTTATGGTCAGGGCAATACCATGAAAAAGTCAGAAATTGCTAGTGTTTATGCTGAGTGTCCCCAAGCTATATCCAGTTTTCCAAAGAAATAAAAATCCTTATTATTTTGTCTGAATATTTAATTTATTTTTCAGTTGTTTTTGAGTAGGGATCCAATAGTAATGTCTGTGACAGTTTCAGATATGGGAAAAATGTAGGGTTTCAGACATTTCTAATGCATTCTTAACTAAGTTATTAGTGGGGCTGCATAGCATCAATCCTGCCTCTTGCCGCTCAAATGAAAGAGATACCTGGCTTGTGACCATTTGAGTGTGTAGAAACTTCCCTTTCTTTAAGATCATTATTAGCTCTTGAAGCATCTGAACACAAAACATTCACTTGTGCTTGTACCTCGTTCATCTTTATCACCTTGTCAATGTCCTGAATGTAATTAGTAGAAGGTTGGTAAAACCAGTACTGACTACCATGATCTTTTCAAATAGAGGACCCCATAATTATTAAAAAGAAAGACCAGTATCCTACTCAGCAAGTTAACGTTCCTCTAGGATCTAAATATCTTATAGATTTCATACAGTGAACTGGGCTTAGTATTTTTATATAGGTGACTTTAATAATCAAGTTGTCTACATAAGAATCTACATATTTTTAATTCAGTGATCGAATACTTATCCTATATGTCTCATCATTTTAATATTATTTTCTTGTTTCATGGTTGGAGTTTATTTAACATGTCATCAAAATGCTTGGGAAGGGATTATTTGTTTTCACCTTACAAAAGTAAAGCATTTGATTCAATAAAAGGTTCCCCAATCTGGGTCTAGTTTGACAAAGACTTGCTAGGTTAGCCTCAATGAGAATATGAAAAGCTTTAAAGCAAAGCTGTCAAAGCAGTTAGAACTAAAGTCATCCTATCACCGAATAATGAAAATCTGTGCCTGGAACACTTACAAATATACCTAAGGAAATCATACTTACGCAAAATGAAATGATAGTGAATAAAAGAAATGGAATAATAAATGTCAACAGAGGCAAAATTGCCCAGGTAGCATTATAGTATATTTCTGTTACTGTGTTTTGGATTTATGAAAGACAAATCCTTTTTTTGTCAAAAAGGTATATGTATAGTTTTCAATTTAGGAATTATTTAGATAAAATATTTTCAGCACCCAATTGCTTGAAACTGATTAACTTTAAAGTGATTCTATAAGATATGTCTACCATTTGAGATTTTCACTTTACAATTTAACTTTTAAACAAATCATTTAAAATGAAATACAGATATTGAAGTTATAAAAGAGATTATCAGACATTTAATGCTTAGTGTATAATTCTTCTCTTGATGCTTTATACCTTAAAAATCTAGGGTAAATTGATAGAGTTCCAGAATGTTTTGTGAAATTAAGAAGATGGATAGTGCAAAAGAGATTCAGTTGGAGCAAAATCAAATGATTATTTTATTAAAACAGTTGTCTTAAAGAGGTAATTACATCAATTGATTATTTCTCATTTGCTTAGTCATTCAGTATTAAACAGTTGTTTACCCAGTCTTTGCAATACATAAGACATTGTGAAAGATGCAAAGCTGGATTAGACGTGGATCTGGCCTTAAAGGGCTTGCAACACTATAGGACATTATCCATTAAATAGATAGAATGTAAATACCATAAAAATACATATAAAAAGATGTGTGATTTAAAGGTTGAATTATCTCCTCCTCTATTGTGTAGAGGAAACTTCATTGAAGAAGTGTTTTCATTTGGGCATGAAATATGTGTTTATATATAGATTTAAATGTTTTTGACTACAAATAACCGAAAACCCAAATCAAAGTTTCTTAAACAATGGAGGAGATGTATTGGCTCACAAGACTGAAAGCGTTCACATAGAGAACTATGGTTCTATAAGAACTATACAGTTCTATCAGAGCTGCTGCTGCATTTCTTTCTGGTGCTATCAGCTCTACTCGTTTCCTTGGCTGTTAGGAGAGTGGCAGGAGTTATTCAGAGCCTCACAACTGCACAGAACATTCTCCAAAAGAGGAAACACTGTCCCTGTATTTCAAGAAAGAGTCCTGAGGAGATTTACTTTGAAGCGCCTAGGATGCATGCTTATCCTTAATCTATGGAGGAAGAATGAATGTGCATGTTTTCATAAAATGTACCAAGGTTCATATCTGGAGCTGGAATTGGGTTTGATTTGCACTGAGTATCTGGCTACATGAGGGAAGGCTTTGGATAACACAATGAGAATGAATGTGCTGTTTGCAGATGGGAAAGTGAGAGTGACTCTTGGGTAGGCAACCATAACTATCCCCTGGAATGTGACGGACATTCAGATACTAGGAAGGACATTTAAGCAGAGTAGATTATGTGAACATATGAAGGAAGGAAAATATAATAATGTGTATGTGGAGAGCACTGACAATTTCATTTTGGCTGGAATAGTGTATGAAGGAAACTTACAGGAAATTAAAAACTTACAGAAATTAAAAAAGGGTAAATTGGAATTAGGTGATGGAAATACCTTGAAAGCTGGACAGTGAAATATGGAATTTATTTTTGTAGATAATGGAGGTACTTAAAGTTTTGAGCAGTAGACCAACTAGTTAGAGTTGCTATTAGGATTTAAGTATATGACTACCAAGTTAAAATAATGGGATTTCAGGTGAATCATGATTTTTGGCTTGAGTACCTGGTTGAATGGTGATACATTCTGATATGGGGAAGCGAATGAGATGCAGTTTGACAGTGTCTGGCTTAGGTGACTAGGAAGAGGGTTGTTTCATTCCTAGAAAGAGGAAACATAATAGGGAAAAGCTTGCAGTGGGGAGGAGGAAAAGTCCGTTTTTGGATACACTGAATTAGTTATCTCTGGGGCTCATGTTTTCAAAGCTTTTAATCTTATGGTGAAATAGTATATTCACAAAATGTAGCGAATTACTAACGTCACATTGCTTTTCATTTTGAAATTAGTTTTTCACATCCAGTTCCTTTGACTCTAAGCTCAGTTCTCTGTTCATTTTGACAAAATAATGTCTGTGCTTGGCATACAGTTTGATATGTTTTGCCAAATTAATAAGAAATACCTAACATTTATTGAGGACCTCTTTTTTACAGGCATTTCCTCAAGCCATTCTTACTCTTTTTAGTAATATTCAAGTATTAACAAATGTTTAATTGATAAGGGTGGCAATTAAAATCATAGTATTTAATGTTACTAAATGCTAAATAACATGACCTTTCTCTGCAATTTGAATATATTATATAATATGTTTTTAATAAACATCCAGTGGTAGATAGTATTGTGATTCTCATTTTGCAGATTGGAAGATTAATAACACTTGAAAATTTTATGTACCATACCTGATTGCACAGCCTAACATGGAAGAGTAGGATTTGAATTCATAGTAGATGTTAGACTCAACTAATGCACATTGCAGCCTTCCAAAATAAGTCCTGAAAAGGGAGTTGTGGCTTGCTGCAGGGGTGGTGGAATACAGACAGCTGCACCTGGAAGTGACTAAAGTTTTGTCTAGAAAACTAACTAGTTTAATGATACACATATCACAGTTATCAACATTAAGGTGGGAATTGAAGCCATAAGTTTTAGAGTTATTTTTATAAGGAAGAAGATAGAGAAAGAGAAGAGAGCTAAAGTCAGAAGCTAGAGTAAGGGCTATAAGGATGTGAAGGTGCCAAATAATATGATCAGTCATAACAGTAGGACTACCTAGAGAGTATGGTAATAAAGAATGCATGGGAGATAAGACTTTCAAAACAAAGAAGAGAGCCAGTCGCTGTGGTGCTGCAAGAAAAGCCCTTTAGGCTTGGTGACTAAGAGGTCACTGGAGGCCTATTGGGAGATAGACTTTTCTCACGTGGCGGTTACAGAAGCCACTGGAAATAGGGTTAATCTTCCTCTATTTATACAGAGGAAGATTCCTTTGGAGACAAAGCTTGAAGAATTGTGAGGGAGATAAGTAGATAAGTAGATAAAGAGATAACGATGAAGGGAAGAAATAAAGCAAAATGCCCTAGTGGAAGAATTTGTTCTGCAAAGGAAGACTTGAGAGAAAGGAGAAGATTGATGAAGATTAAAAAAAAAATCTGAGGTAGAGTGAAGTGAAATTAGGAACAATTTCATTCATGATCTTGGAGCGGTTGGGCAAGCATGTGGCTAAGCCCTCAGTGTGCTTTTGAGTGATTTTTATTTTGCCCAATACCACATATACCGCAATTAATGAATTCCCTAGAAATAAAGACTTTTAAAATTAAAATCGAACTAGCCGAAAAAGATAAGTGGCCAAAAGTATGTCTTGCAAAATTAGATTACCTACCTATACAGGTGCTTGATAAAAATGCATAAACCATGATATTGTATCAAAGATAAAGATAGGAGTGAACTTCCTCTATGTAAACTTACAGAGTCTTCAAATTTCCTCTTATTACTTTGCTTATCCTGAGTGATTTTCCTATTGCTAATGACCTTTGCTTGGGTTATTACAAGTATAAATTACAATACCTTCTATTTTTAATCTTCAACCATGCAACATAAGAACAGATTGACCAAATAATCAGTTTATAATCACAAGTAATGTACTTCTTATGTCTCAGGCAGTGTTCCAGTGATTTTCACACAGTAAGCCATTTATTCCTCACAAGACTTCCAATTTTAAGATATTTTCATTCACATGTTGTGGGTGAGGAAATAGAAATAAAGGATTTTGATACTTTTTGATGGATTTGCATTTTGCTTTAATTAATTCAAACAAAAAATCATTATAGTAATAACTTTAAAACTTTTTACTATGTGAAAATAAAGGGTTCCCTCTTGTAAAATCAAGTTTTTCAAAAACAGAGAAATAATATATTGTATAGAGGGGATATCTAGCTCAGGTCTCCTCTCTTGGCTTAGAAGGTAAAAATAAAAATTGTTTGAGTCTTTTTTTGAGGGGAGAGGGGGATGAGATGAAATGGGGTGAGAAAGAGAAAACTTGGTGAAAGTCCTAAGTGTAGAATATATGATCCACGTTTCCTAAAGCTGACCCACATCTCACTTTAGTGAGCTCATTTTGAAGTTTGAAAATATTCCTGGGAGGTACAACCCATGTCCCATGATAACAAACACATTTCTGGACATAAAATTTCTTTGCCCTTTTGTTGGGCTGTCTATTGACAAACTGACTTTCCTATTTTCTTTCTGAATAAAAAGCAAAAGACCCTCCCTTCATTAGCTTGCTTTTCCTGTTTCTGTTCCCAGATTTAAAGATTTACGTTTTATGTATTCTGGCACAATAAGTGCTAATGTTCCATTGATGTTTAATAATTTTAATAGCATAATTATTCCTGACATACACAAATATCTTTCTCCTCTGTTATCCATCCATCTTTCAATCATATATCTGTCTATTCTATATTTATTTTAGAATAAATATAAATATTTATTTTAGAATAAATATTTTAGAATAACCAAGGAAATTATTCAGATATGTTACAATTCCAAGATTATTTTTATTCTTGTGCTTGTTTGGATTTATTGTATTTTTATATGCTTCAAAAAACGAGAAGCATGTGACTATTATTTTTCCAATTTTCTTTCCACTTAGTTTAATGACAGTTGTTTAGTGGTATTCACATAAAAATTATCTTTAAATTTACTTATGCTTCAATATTGAAAAAAAATCTGACATTTTTGGTTTATTTATTTTATAGATTTGAGAACCTCATGATACCACCTGATTTTCTGGATTTGTCAGTAATAAAGTATAGGAATGAATGTAGGGCAAAAAAGTAAATTCACTAGGAATGCTTCCTTTGTTGGCCTTAGACTGAAAAAAGAGAGCATTTCTTTTGAAAGAAGTTTTCCAATCTCTTGTAAATATCCTGTAAATTTATCCTGTAAAAAATCCTGTAAATGTCCTTGTAAATATCTTGTAAATTTGGCAAAGGGTTGAATATGAATGCATTTTATACCAGTTTCTATGACTAGATGTCTTATTTGTTGTTGTGGGTCATATTTGTTTCAGATGTCCCAACCTTTTAAGGTTAACAACAGGCTTTCTGGAACTTTGGTGACTGCTTTTTTAATTACTACCATCTATTACTCTAGAAGTTCTCAAACCATGCTTACATGATTTAGTAGTGCTTCAGACACTCCGTTAAGATATTCCATAGCTCAAATTAAATAAGGACAATATGTTTTCCAAACCACGGAGGAAAATAATAGCTACAATTTCCTGAATGTTTAATTTAAAATTTTTTTTCTTTAAATTTTGGCTCTTGCTATTGCTGGATTATGCCAGAATCTATTTTTGAGCTCACATTTATATTTTAGCACAAAAATTCAGAAGTGGATTTAAAATGATGGACTCAGGAAAACTATCTAAAATTATAAATCCAAAAATAAAGAGGAAAATTAGAAGTAGTCTAGTTTTCTTACAGAAATGGAGAAAGAAGAGAGAAATTGTGGAAGCATCTACTGTGTGGAATGGGACTTGGTCTAAAGAAGGTTTTTAAGGGTATTTTGCTCTCTTTTTGTGTAGAAATTAAAATTTTCTCACCCAATCATCCCCCATCAACACGCTTTGTTGTGTCATGATAGTTGGTAAAAACTTGTATGTTTTGGGATTTTTTTTTAGGCTTTTGGACTTGGATTGTCCTTTTATGAATATGATACCATGCAGAGGTAGGCCGTAATGCAGAATCATAAGGAACAAAGTAGTATTAATGCTTTTTAGCCATAGCCACAAAGATATATGAATTATGTTGCAAATCACTGATTTGAATAATTGTTGCAAATGACCTATTATAGCTTTTTCTTTGAATTCTAATTCTCTTCTCCTAAGACTGAATCTAATGTCTATTTATCTGTTTTTGAGAATCTGGAATCCTGATCTTTCTGTCATGCTTTTGTCTTGTTGATCGACTCTCTTCTGATACCAACCATGCCAAATCCTAAATTTCGCATACACGATAGCCTGTGCCATATTTATATATGGAGATTCAAGGATTATTTGGTTATGTGCCTGATCCTATTTTACACTCTATAAATGATATGACTACTGTTCTTAAAGAGGATTTTATGTTGATTTTGTTATGGATGTGTCTAAAATGTTTAGTTTGAAGAAATGTGGTATAATTTGGTATTCCTGAGTCTATCCTAGTATTACACTATTACCGACCCCCACTTCCTTTGAGGGTGGCCTAGAATCAAACTGTCTTGTGAAGAGGAAAGTAGGTTCTCTTTCATGTATTCATACAACACACATTCGTGAAATTCCTACTTTCTACCAGGCACTATGTTAGTTATCAGAGAAACAACAGTAGAAACTCTCTTTGACTTCATGGGAACTTATTGTCTATTGAAGAAGACAGATATGTAAACATTATAATTGCGTGGGGGAATTATAATGGCATACAAATGTAATAAATGCTAAGCTAGAGGGAAGCACAAGACAATTAAAGGAGTTATTTTAACCTTAAAAGGTTGGTTGCCATAGGGAGGGAATCTGAATGGTGAGATTCAGTTGGGTTGAAAATTTTGAAGTGAGGCAAGGTAAATTTGAGAAGTGGAAGTGTAACTCAGAAGGTGAGATGGTAAAAGAATGAGTGAAACCAGGAGGTTATTAGTTTGATATTAAGGTCTCTAGGAGAAAATAGGATGAAGCCAGGTATGCTGATTTCAGGAGTTTAAGAATGGAGGTTCAAGATATATGAGTTATGAGTACAATTTATATTCCAAAGAATAGGAGAATTATAATTGCTAAATATAGAGAAAATCAATACATGATCCTAGATACAAATTTTTATATATTTACCATATATTTAGAAATTTGGGCTCAGCATTTTTTTGGAAATAGCACCATCAAGAAAGCATTTTTTTTAGATTATTAACAGTGTATAACATTTAAAAAGTTTAAAGGAGAATACTTAAAAATTTTTAATTTGCTTATATTAGTATAAGTGAAATGTGGATATGAAGTAAATTTAAGGACTAATATGCAGTTAAATGTTCCTTCCATGATTTTTAAAATAATTTTTATAATAATAATCAATTGAAGTAGAAAATTGACCAAAAGTAAAAAAATGCCTAATTTTGTTAGTATACTCAAATTAAAGATATTTTTCTTGCAAATATTAAAAAATCTAAATATCAGCTTTAAAAACTTAAAGGCTCACTATATAGCAGCTTGACTTAAATAGTATGTAATTAATCTAGAAAGATGGTGTAGTTAAATTCACCGTTTGTTAAATAATTTAGGATGATTTATTCTTGGTCTGAAGCCATTTCTTTTTTTTTTTTGTATGCTGTATGGCAGGGTCACATTTCACTATTTTTCCATGTGAGTATCCTGTTATTGCAGCATAACTTGTTGAATTTGTTTGTTTATTTGTTTCTTTTTCTTTTTTTGTGGGGTGGGGGGAGTGTGCGGACCAGAAATCGAACCGGGTCTCCCCACACGGCAGGTGAGAACTCTACCGCTGAACTACCCTTGCACGCCCCACCCCCACCCCATTTCATATTTTAAAGCAGTGCTGTTTTGTTATCTTTTAAATTCCGGAGACAGTTGCTTGTTGGAAATGTCAATTAAGTGAAATTCTTAGACTTTAATCCAATAGAGTCTTAGTTTATCTTTGATATATTTTTATTATAATGGATAGTGTTCTAGTTTGCTAGCTGCTGGAATGCAATATACCAGAAACGGAATGGCTTTTAAAAGGGAGAATTTAATGAGTTGCTGGATTACAGTTCTAAGTCTGAGAAAATGTCCCAGTTAAAACAAGTCTATAGAAATGTCCAATCTATAGCATCCAGGCAAAGATACCTTGGTTCAAGAAGGCCATTGAAGTTCAGGGTTTCTCTCTCAAGTGAGACGGCACATGGTGAACACAGTCAGAGCTTCTCTCTCGGCTGGAAGGGCACATGGTGAATACGGCATCATCTGCTAGCTTTCTCTCCTGGCTTCCGGTTTCATGAAGCTCCCTGGGAGGCGTTTTCCTTCTTCATCTCCAAAGGTCACTGGCCGATGGACTCTCTGCTTCGTGGTGCTGCAGCATTCTCTGCTCTCTCTGAATCTCTCTCTCCAAAATGTTTCCTCTTTTATAGGACTTCAGAAACTAATCAAGACCCACTCAAATGGGTGGAGACATGTCCTCACCTAATCCAGTTTAACAACCACTCTTGACTAAATCACATCAACCAGGGAGATGATCTCATTACAGTTTCAAATATACAGTATTGAGTAGGGATTATTCTACCTTTATGAAATGGGATTTATATTAAAACATGGCTTTTCTTAGGGGACATGCTTCCTTTCA